>LBNU01035085.1:0-21020 GCA_014162995.1 Artemisia annua
AAGCACTACTTTGGAGGGGATTTACCTTTGGTAATCCCGGATCTCCAAACTTTCCCCAAGGACAACTAAATGCGGGGATAGAGTCAAGCTAAGTGACTCGATGATCAAAAACAAAGCGCTTCGTGGGAGGCACCCCATGCTTATCCTTTTTATGCTTTCTTTTTTTTTTCTAATAAGTAACGTGAGGAGGGCAACCTTTTCCAATCTTGTTGTTGGCTTTGTTGTTTGTGTTTGTGCAGGATTTCTCCAATTCATGATGACTCTCGTGCTCGTGGATCGTCTCATCTCCACTCGAGTCCCATGTCTTGCTGCTGGAATGGAAATCCTATATCCAAATCTAATCGACTAATGGTATCTTTGGCATAATTCATAAACGGCCTTAGATTTACTATTAGGATTACCCTTGCCTTAAAAACATTGAGGACAATGTTTATCTTTAGTCTGGGGGGGTGAATCTTCGATTTGATTGACCTAGCACTTTCATCTTTGTCGTTTACTTACGCAACCCCGTTTTTCCCCAAAAATCCAAAAAATCGAAAAATTTTGAAAATTTTCAAAGCAAAAAGCACAAAAAATTGAGAAAATATAAAAATACAAAAATAGAATAAAAGTTTTGACACCGAGTTTGACTTTCCTACTAGGTAAGAGTGGGAATAAAATTTTGACTTGATCCGGGCGTGTTGAGCCCTAGCATGTTTCCTTAACCAAAGATGATTATAAAAGCTTTTGCTAGTTTTGTACACAAGGAGCTACTCTTGTGTCGGCTCCCGTACTTTACTTTATATATGCATGGCTTTAAAAATTATCGGCTAAGTATCCGCGGATCTCATTATTTGAGATTTTCAAAATGCGGAGAATGAGATATGATAGTGTTTATTTAGAAGTTAGTTATCATACGTGGAGTAGTGGTTCTCTTTAAAGCCCATCGAAGGTACTTGTGGCCTAAAGTGTTTAAGGTGTGAATCACTTGTGTTCGTGTTCTTCAAAAGTTAATTACTAAATTCCGCATAGTAATTAAGGTTACATACAAGTCAGCTTCTATACATTATTGTCTTGGTTTATCTAAGATAGTAATTCTAGATCAACTGCTCAACTGGGATCAACAAAAGGGTCTACCACTTTGATATTATTTCAAGGTGTTTGTCTATGGCAACTTGGTGTTTACCTTGAAGAAATTGGTCGACAAAATATTTATCAACCCATTCATAATCTTGTTTAATGCCTTGTCTCATGTCTAACAAACTTGATGAGGAAATTGGCTTATGTATACTTCTGTTATGAACCATCCTTAATGCATTTGATATATTGAGAATTATAGGTCGAAATGAATTCTTAGTATGTTGGATAGTTATTTTTAGGAGTGATCACCAGTCATCTCTTGCTTATATATCTTGTTCATGATTGCTTGCTTGTCATTTACATGTTTACTTCCATGTTTCTTAGCCTAAATAAACATAACTTTTAATCATATTAAACAAACAATCTAAATTACTAGTCTTTGGATAAGTGACAATCTAGGGACTTTAATTTGACACAATAGCTAACTTGGCTTTTCTACAATCTCTTGGGACGACCTGGTCTTACCTAAAAACCTTTACTATAAACGGGGGTTATACTTTACCCATGTGTTTTATATATTAAGGAATTGGTGAAATTAGAATTATAAATTTAAAGCTATTGAAACACATCAGATGGTCGCTTTGCCTACGAGGTGCAAGAGTCATGAAGTTCCTCTACTAACTTAGACAAGCCTAACGGGATACGGCCTTTCAGATCTTACATCCCCTCTAGCTTCTTAAGCAAATATGTTTGGTAGGTGGTCGTTTATTAGAATTTCCACATAAATGGTGATATTTCTATCACCAAAACACACCCTATCCACTATGGATCATCTTATCAAATAGCCTAGCTTCAAGGAACTACCAAACATCAATACGGCCAAAAATAGAGAGTCCTAAGACATGCTAAGAACGTATACAAATAAAACGATAATAAATGCAAGAAAAATAAATCATGGCAATAACAATTTCATAATGAGGCTAACACCAAAGGTGTTTAGCCACTCATGTTAATAAATGCAGCAAAATACATGTTTAACATTGTAAATGAAAACATAAATTTGATACAAAAATTATGAATGAATAAACTTATGATTGAAGCGTGAATTCTCCCTTGGAAGATGTCTAGTATGCTTGGTTGAACTTCGTTCTCCTTGCTCCCTAACTTCCTCTGAACTTTTCTGTGGTGAAGTGGTGAAAAGTGATATGAAAAACTCGGAATTAGGGCTGGTATTTATAGTGCCCGACTATGCTACGGCGTAGCTCTAGGGTTGATTACGCTGTAGCCTTTGTAATTTCCAACTACGCCGTAGCTTGATCAATTGCTACGGGCGTAGAACTCTTGCTGGCACTTCTACGGCGTAGTTATATTGAGAACTACGCCGTAACTTTATCAAGGATCACGGATTTATTCTTCACTGTTCAAATTTAGGACCTACGGCGTAGCTGGATTATGTGCTACGCCCGTAGGAGTCTTCTAAGATAAACTACGCCATATTCCATAATGTCGACTACGCCGTAGATCTTCGTTAAGCGTTGACTGGTCTTCAGTGAGTGCTACGACGTAGGTGGAGAGCACCTCTACGCCGTAGTTAATGTAAATTCCGCATACTTCAATTATTTTCATTAATAACCTATTTCTGCGTCTTTTCGTTCCTAAGCTCATCTTTGTCCTGAAAACAGTATATAAACAAATAAGAGTATATATCCTAACAAAATGACACAAAAGATGAGTATATGATGGATCTAAACACACACCTTGTGTTGTTGATACTTTGAGTAATATTATTAAGCACGCGGAATTTACTTAACAACACTTAGAAGACAGTTTATATGATGTATTGTGAGTGAGTATAGTTGTATGTAACACAAAGCTTCAATATTATTAATGATAATAATACGAGTGATCTTAGCTATCACTAGGGTTACACCTTGAAGCTCTCTAGAATAATTCGTACCTATGATCATGACCTAGGATCTCCTTTTATAGCACAAGGAGTCCTTTACAAGATAAGTATAATGCTATCTAAATAGAATATTCACAAGATCTATTCTATACTTATCTATACACGAATACATAACAGTTATCTAGTAAGCAGTGGTAATAATATGTACTAGCAGTGGTAATGAGTTTCCACTGCTAGTGCATTCTTCAGCAGTGTCTTCCACAAGCCTATCAGTGGTAACTGTTAGCTTTATTCCCAACAAGTATCATCTTCTTCAATCGTGTAAGGTCTGCAACTTTATTTTGTTGCTTTTTTAAATAGCTTGTACTAATCTGTGTTACATTTATATAACTTCAGTTGAACTTAAAAATATATTGTCATTAAATTTACGTTAAACCTTGTATTAATCAACCTTGCATTTTGCAACATCGGAGGCCCCATTCTTCCGGGGGCCCTGTGCGGTTGTGCACTCTGCACGCCCTCAGATCCGGCCATGAAGGGAAGAATAATGGAAGACAATAAACATGTCCTTTTGGCAAGTACGCACAGATTTTGAACAACAACACACATTTTGCTACTTTTCTAAATACCACACACGGTCAAAATAGATGTTGTTCACACACTTTATATAGATGCTACATGAACAAAATTAACTATTATACAAACATATGCTTAACAAAAATGTAACACACAACCCTATCTTTTGAAAAAATTTCCATGATGAAGCAACCTATATATTAACTAAATTAGTACCAGCTATCCATGAGTTCCTGATCATAAAAAGAAATGAAAAATTCACTCGACTGTGAAGGGTGGGGAGATAAATCAATCGCTTGAAGCTCTCTTGCAGGAACACAATGGAGTAAAGCATCCTCTAATGCCATCACACATCCAATAATTAATACAACAAACAACATACTATGGTCAAAGTCAGAATTTATTACTAAAACAACAATTTCCCATATTGTGTATCTATCATAGTTTGAATGTTTGACAAAAGGCCACTTAGAATGCAATTTTGTATTCATTTATTTCTTACAATTTGTCATGAATTATAGTTAAAAACATGAATTGTTAGCATATTAGATTACCAGTCTTTAAGTAAATTTTTTAACATGTGAGCAGAGGAGTAGAGATGAACCATTTAGTAAATATTTTTGACAACCTGATATTTATTTCCAAATAAAGATGTATAGTAGTAGTTTTCCTTTCGTTTGATATTTGCATAATAATGTTGTGAAAAGTGTTAATGGATGGTTTGTATATTTAGGCTGATCCTATGAGCTCAACGCATCATTTGACACAATTTTCACCATTATCTCAGTCTACCCAAACTGCGGCACCGTAAGTTGTTAATTACAGTACAAGTGCAATGTTTCATTTATATATCTTGTGATAACTTAGCTTGTCTATTTTCTTTTGACCATGTCTTATGTTAGGTCGAAAGAAGTTCGAGGTTGTTGAAAGAATAAAGTTTATTGGGAGGAGACCAAGACACATCCATTAGTTGAAATTCTTCAAGATATGGCTTGTGATCAATTGTGGAAGACCGATGGTGATTTTAGAAGCAATTACTTGTGTGAGGTACATAAAAGGATTCTTATCAAGATGCCAACTTTTTCTAAACAAGTCCCGCCTCATATTAAGTCAAAAGTCAAATGGTTGAAGGCGAAGTATCATGTCATCAGTGACATGTTGAAACACAGTGGATGTCAGTGGAACGATGTTGAAAATAATATCGCATGTGAAAGGGATTGGTATGATGGTTATTGCGCGGTAAAAATTTATATACTTATGCATCTTTTGAGCTGATGACGATATTTTATTTGGTTTCTGATTTGTGCTTTATAATGATTAGTTTTTATAGTTTTAACACTTGCATAAAGAGGCAAAAGGAATGTGGGATTTGAAATTCCCTTTCTTTAACCAACATGAGTTGCTATATGGAAAAGATAGAGCTATAGGTGGAGTAGTTGAAGGATTTGGATATGCTATCCGCAAAATGGAGAATGAACGAAATGTTGAAATTGGAGGTGAGAATATTGGTGAGTACATTGTTTCGTTATGTGATGATGAAGGGGGTGATGTACAAACAATCCCAACAGCCCCGAAGATTTCCAACGCAAGAAATCTGGCCGGAAAGAAAAATAAAATATATTTAATGGAGACAAGGGTGGAAAGAAAAGGAAGACATCATCGTCACAAGATGTCGGGGCACGTTTATAAGTCATTGATCAATGTTTTAAAATGTTTGTGAAAGGTTTTAATGCAAATTTTGCAAACATAGCTAATGTTATGAAAAATGATAACCAACGCCAACAGTTTGCTTCAAAAAAATTTAAAGACGTGCTTGCGGAGCTAGCGAAACTTAAAATTCCAATTATGGATGTACTTGACACTGCTAATATATTCTCTGCAAATAAAGAGAAGATGGATGTATTTTTGAATCTTCCTCATGAACTACGAATCACCTACATAATGAAGCTAACTGGTTTTGGGTTATATCGGGTTCGAGGCTTGCCAATGGGGTTTTCCTCCTAAGCGAAGCGGAAAAAAGGAGTGTGGTTTATTCTTTAAAGGCGAAGGTTCGAGGAAAGCATACTGCCCGCTCGGCCGCTTGGATGTCACTGCACGACTCGAACCACTAACTATCCGTTCAAAAAAAGTAATGAAACTGATTCCCATTCTGCCTTAGGGTTTGAACGGTTTCTATTTATTACTCAAACCAAACACACCCTAGGGTTTGTAATTTATGGAGGATGGACATACAAAATTTTGAAAATGAATGAAATATAAAACGATATATCACATTTACAAAACATGACATATCAAACACCGCGTGTGTACGGACCTTAAAAATATACACGGGTTTTAATCTAGTACTCCGTATTAGTTAGAAGGGACCATAGGTTGGAACGAATGAATCGTCCAAGACCAAATTAGCCCATAACCAAGGAACCAAATAGATATTGGGTACACCCATTTAATGAACACCCAGTATAAAACAAAAACAAAAATATCCATGCAAAACTAACTAGTGTTAGGGTTAGGGTTAGGGTTATATCTTTGAAGTCTGATATAGAAATCGATTCAATCATGAGGTTGGGCGAAGTATCTTCTTAATCATACATGTATATATATCTGATGAGACGAAAAGTGTTACGCTTTTAGGGGGTCATTTAAGCCCTAATTCGTATAAATGTGATCAAATATTGCCCTAAATCGTTCCTTTTGTCATTTTAGGTACTTTTGAGAGGAATTCTGGAAAACATGCATATTCGGACGTTTTTGGAGCATAAAAGTGAAGAAAACGACAAAGTCTCAAAAGATGAAGATTTACAACCTGACGGCGTCAGAAGTCACAAGGTGACGCCGTCAGAAAGTCTTGACAAAAGAGTGGAATCCAATTATCAAATGACGGGCCAGAGAAAATTTGGGATTTAACACCTGACGCCGTCAGGTGTTAGGAAAAGTAGGCCGTCAGGAGTAAAGTTAAAGAGTGACGGCCCAGAAGGTTTTATAAGGTGACGGCGTCAGAAGTGGATCTAGGCCATCCGAGAAACCTAATGGCGGCGAGCTGACGGCGTCAGCCCTTATAACCTGACGCCGTCAGAGTGTAAAATCTATATATAGTTTTCTAATTTTCATTCATTAGTGTGGAACTTTGTGGAGAACTTTTAGGGCAAACCCTAAAGACGAATTTTCTGTACTTTTTAGGGTTTCCAACCCTTGGAACCCTCATGCTTAATTAAAGATAAGTCTTCACTTTAATTCAATCAATATGTCTATGTGTTGGTTGATTATCTCTTTTGCTTGTCTTTTAATTAACATGTGTAGCTAAATTCTCTAGTGTTTGCTTAGATCTAATGAAACCTAACTATTAATTATTGGTTGATTGGTGTGTGTTGTTGTTTGTTGGGATGATTGTTCCATCAATGTTAGGCTCAAGAAAACTGGCCAACCTCCTTTATGGTAACGTGCTTGAACGTCTTGGGAAACATGTAGCCAAGGCATACTAGGCTATTAAGGTAGTATTTAACGCATGAGCCACTGTTTACAACCCCTATGGTTGTGCCGTGCATGGCATAGGGCGAGATAAGAGCTCATAGAATTGGAGAGATATGTATGCCACTCCATGAGTTATTAGGAATACACCCTTCATCCACACAAGTAACACACATATCAATTAACCGGTAAAAGATAGTTAGGGAGTAATGAAATCTAAGTAAACACAATTTTCTCCATATTGTTTTCACAACCACAATAGTTTAGATATTTATTTTATTTTAATTTGCATAAGTAGTAAACTTGGGTTAGTTGACTAGCAACTAATTCCGCCCTTCCTCTAAAAACCGAGATTTTAATTGCTTTCAAAAAAATATAAAAATACAAAAAGAATCTTCCTTCCACCCTTAGACCTATTAGAGTAGCTTTTCTATCCTAACGAACACTATTCCCTGTGAGAGAACGATCAATCCCCCGTACTTACCACTATCCTATACTACATCGGTCAGGTACACTGCCTGGTGGGGTTGTAAGCCTCTTGAGATCCCTCGAGAGGTAAAACCTGTTGTAAGGTTACAAAACCACGCATCAAGTTTTTGGCGCCGCTACCGGGGAATAGTTATTGTTTAGGTAGAATTTTTATTTCTTTAGGTCTACTCACTAGATTCCTTTCTAGCGAGATTTTTATTTTTCTTTTTATAGGATTTCTTTAGTCTATCTATTTTCTTCGTGTTTTTGTTCGTAATCTTTACCATCCGCCATCATGGTAAACGAAGATCCCTCCACCCTTAGAATCACTAGAAGCCGCAGCTCACTAAGAGACCTTGTCTCACCCTACGCAGAACCTGACAGGGAAATGCGGAGGATAAGACAACTCTTTACATCACCCGAACCATCCGGCATTGCCATTGCCTTCGATGATCCCCTCTTTGAGGAAGAATCAAACCCTCATTCGACACCCCCTAGTCCTCATTCTACTCAGGATAAGGAGGTCCCCGAGAATCGTATTCCTAAAACCCTCAAAGACTATTCATCCCCCACGCCCCGTGGTTTCTCCAATGCGATTGTTTTTCCAAATGAACGCACGGATGAGGTCTTGCGTGCAACGGATATTTGGCTCGTCCAAAATGTATGCAAATTTCACGGATTGAAAACTGAAGATCCAATCCAACACATCAAGGACTTCCTGAAAATAGTGGACACCCTCCATACGGACGGAGCCACTAGAGATACCTCCCGATTACGATTCTTCCCTTTCACCCTTTATGAAAAGGCCAAGGATTGGTATAACAAACTTCCTTCCGAGTCCATCTTCACATGGGAACAGCTTATCTCGAAATTCTACGAGAAATTCTTCCCCATAGGGAGAACCTCCGCGTTGAGAGATGGAATCCTCCGTTTCCAAGTGGACCCAGCCGAGCATATCTACGAGTCTTGGATTAGATTCAAGGACCTAATTAGGTGAGTTCCCCATCATGGCATTGAACTCTGGTTCCTTGTCCAAATCTTCTACGACAATGTCTCTAAGAACGACCAAAGGGGAATCAATAACTCACCAAAAGGTAGAATAGCCAATTTAAGCGCTGAAGAAGCGTGGAGCAGAATCGAGGAATATGCGAATGATCAAGACGACACTTGGGATGAACCTGATTCGATCACGAGCATTTCCAAACCGATAGAGAAACCTCCCGTTGTTAACCGATTAAATAGGTTAAAAGATCAGACGGCCTATCTGGACAAATCTCAACCAACTAAACAGTTGTCCAACCCATACCTGATCTGTGATCAATGTGGTGGCCCGCATGAAGTTGAGGAGTGCGAAGAAGACACCACCACCGAACAAGCATGCTTGTCAAGTCATGATATTTTTGATGATCCTTTCCTCTTATCTTTTTATCAAAACAACGATTTCACCCCTTGGGGGAATCTTGAAAAAACCAAGGGAGGGGGAGAACATCTTGACTACAAGGTTAGAAGCACTTTTGAGAATGACCTTGGGCAGTTCATGTTTGAAAAGGATTTGCAACTAAAGGGCTTGATAGCCTCATCACAAGTCAACAGAATGACATGAGAGCCAAATTCGCAGAATTCGACACCATTCTTGACGGCCTCGACAAAACCCCAACAGATCAAACAGATCCTCTGCTCGCCATTACCACTCGTGCCAGTACAACTACTAAGGATCCACCTTACCCAATGANTTTTTGATGATCCTTTCCTCTTATCTTTTTATCAAAACAACGATTTCACCCCTTGGGGGAATCTTGAAAAAACCAAGGGAGGGGGAGAACATCTTGACTACAAGGTTAGAAGCACTTTTGAGAATGACCTTGGGCAGTTCATGTTTGAAAAGGATTTGCAACTAAAAGGGCTTGATAGCCTCATCACAAGTCAACAGAATGACATGAGAGCCAAATTCGCAGAATTCGACACCATTCTTGACGGCCTCGACAAAACCCCAACAGATCAAACAGATCCTCTGCTCGCCATTACCACTCGTGCCAGTACAACTACTAAGGATCCACCTTACCCAATGATATGTGCTTATTCACATATCTTTTATTCACCATTATTAGACTATTTTAGACCAAAAACTAACGTTCAAAGCCAAAGATATCGTGTTTTTGTGTTTATGACTGTGCAGGTATGGATATTGCTAAAACATCACAAAAAGCAACCTAAAAGCCCAGAAAGAGCACGGGATGTGGAAAAGAGTCAAGAAGCCGAGTCAAAGTTGATATTCACTCAAGAAAAGCCCGTGACGAAGTTTTCATTACTTAAAGGCTCGAGAATGTGAAAGAGAAACTTAATCGAAGAATAAAGATGATTATCTTATATAAGCTTCCCAAATTCGAGCAAGTGATCACTTTTATATCATTGAAGACCTATTGAAGACTCGTCAACACTTTCCTCAAGATTACAAGGACTTAAGTTTACTTTTTGAAAGTCGTTTAGTAGTGTAAAAGAAGTTTATGTGTCATTTCATAAACTTATAAGAATTTAAGGGGGGCTTGATGTAAAAGGAATCCACCCATGGAGTCCTTAAATACCACCCTTAACCTCATTTTTGAGGTGGTTAGTTTTTAGATTTTAAGTTTTTATTAGTTTATTTCCATGTTGTAGTGTAAGGTTTTTAATACAAGCTTTTCATTTTCATGTCCAAGTCTTTTACTTTGCTTATTTACTTGCTTATTTGCACCTTCTTTTCATCTTATTCAAGCTTCTTACTTCTATCTTGATTCAATATAAGCTCATAAAAGTCTTGCACCACCTTTGCATGAAAAGAAATTTTCGTGCCTTATGATTATGACTTGAGCTTATTTGGGTTTTGCTAGCTTGTGAGAGCTTTTGTTTCGTGTTTGTTTAGCTTATTTACAAGTTTTAAAGTTGTTATCTTTAGCTTTTTAATCTTTATTTTGAGTCTAAACTAGCTTTTCATTTACAAGCCCTAGGAATATGTTTTGCTTATTTTGATTAGTTGAGTCTTCTATAGCTTATTTTGAGTATTGGTCTTGCTTAATATTGAGTTTAAATGAGTTTTTATTAAGTTTTTAAATAAAGTTTACGTAAAAAAATTAATCCAGTAGGTCTTAGGGTTTTATAGCGAGTATAGAGTAGTTTAGGGTTTAGAAGCGAGTATGGCACTTTTTATATAGCGAGTATGCTATTTTCTTTCATGCTAGCGAGTTTCATCTTGGCTAGTAGCGAGTTTGGTGCCTTAATTTCCTAGCGAGTTTGGTGCCTTAATTTCGTAGCGAGTATGGTGTTTCTTTTATGCTAGCGAGTTTGCTTATCTTGGCTAGCGAGTTTGGAGCCCAAAACCAGCATAGCGAGTTTGTGGTCATCTTTAGTCTAGCGAGTTTGGTATTCCATTGGTAACGAGTTTGGTCTTAGAGTTCTAGCGAGTTTGTTTTTCCTTTAGGGTAGCGAGTATAGTTTCTTTAGCATAGCGAGTTTGAGTTCCAAATTAGATAGCGAGTTTGTGATTTTATTTTCATTAGTAGCGAGTTTAGTTCCCATAAGTCTTCATAGCGAGTTTAGATTTTTATTTTCTTCAAGTTTTCGAGTCTTAGTCTTTTATTGTCGTGTCTTGTTTATCAAGCCGAGCTAGGCTTATTTGCACTCCATCGTTCATCGAGTGGAGTTTTCTTTTATCCATTTCTTACTGTTACTCTGTCGAATTTTCTTTTGAACTTTTTAACTTAGTTTAATTTTCTTTCGTTAATTAAATACAAAACAACAAAAACATTTTCTTTAATCCTTTCTTAAGTTTAAACCTTTATTTCCTTTTTCGCTTTACTTAGTCTCATGTTTTCTTTCATAGTTAAACTTATTCCCTTTCTTATTGTTCTTTATTTCATTTAAATTTTATGCAAAACTTTCGTAGTATAATTAAAACAAATTCAACTCTTTTCAACCCATTCATCTCACATAACTCACGACTTGAGTGACTAGATCAATTTCAACGCTCGTTGGGACAACGATACCCGTGGTTTGAGCTTGCACTTTGCTCATACGGATTATCACCCAACTCCACAAACTGCTACCACGGAACCCGACACGCCCCCTTAAAAGGAGGGGGACTTAAGCAATGAAACCCCTGAGCAACACCCTTAGGCGAATCTTTCTCCACCCGCTCCCACTAAACAATCCGCTAAAGTCCCATATCCGTCCCGTCTTAAGAATCAGAAGGTAGAGAACGACAATAAGAGATTCTTGTCATATCTAAAGGACTTCGTGGTCACCATACCTCTTCTTGATGCATGTTACCATATGCCCAAGTATAGTACATACTTCAAGAAGCTCCTGACAAATAGAAAGAAACACGAAGGTCTTGTGACCCTCGGGGAAGAATGTTCTGTGGTGACTCAACGGGGGCTACCAAAGAAAGTGGACGATCCAGGTAGTTTCACCTTGCCCTGCTCCGTGGGATCCCTATCAATAAAGAACGCTCTAGCCGACCTTGGGGCGAGTTTCAATCTCATGCCATATTCCATGTTCACCAAATTAGGATATTCAGGATTGAAACCAACTCGTATGAACATCCAGCTGGCCGATAGGTCGGTCAAATACCCCGTGGGAATATGCGAGAACGTGCTCGTTAAGGTAGGGAAGTTCAAATTTCCAGTCGACTTCGTCATCCTTGAAATGGAGGAAGACGACCTCGTGCCCATCATCCTGGGAAGACCGTTCCTCGCAACTGCTCGCGCCGTTATTGATGTTCATGACGGCAAACTAACTTTGCGAGTAGGAGACGACAGCTTAACCTTTGACATCAAGGACACAATGAGTCTTTCCCCCGAAGCAGCTAACCAGCTTTACTTTATCGGTGAAGTTGATGAGCTCTCGGATGAGATTGACAACTGTATAGATGAGTAGGTGGAAGCTGGTTGGTTGAGAGATGAATCCCTCAAACCTGTCTTAGAAAGGGAGAAAACTGCAGATGTTAATGCAGTATCCTTTTACCCCAGACAAGAAACAGAGAAACTTGAGCTTCGCAAACCGGAAAACAAACTCAAATCCTCCATCATCGAACCACCCACGCTAGAACTCAAGGAACTCCCAAGCAACCTAGAATACGCTTTCCTCCAAGGAGAGGATCAGCTTCCAGTTATCATAAACTCCGCTCTGAAAAAAGAACAAAAGGGTAAGCTCCTGGAGGTTTTAAAGAAATACAAAGGGGTCATAGCATCGAGTGTGGCCGACATCAAGGGGATCGACTCGACCTTTTGCACGCATAAAATCCTAATGGAAGAAGACTACAAGCCTACCGTGCAACCTCAAAGGCGAGTAAATCCTAATATCAAGGAAGTTGTAAAAAAGGAGGTCATTAAACTCCTCGATGCAGGACTAATCTACCCTATATCGGACAGTCCGTGGGTAAGTCCTGTGCAGGTTGTACCAAAAAAGGGGGGAATGACGGTAGTGAAGAACGATAAGGATGAGCTAGTGCCTCAGAGAACCGTAACCGGATGGCGTGTATGCATAGATTATAGGAAACTGAATGATGCCACCCGAAAGGATCATTTCCCTCTTCCATTCATCGATCAAATGTTGGTACGGCTAGCATGTCATGAGTACTACTGTTTCCTAGATGGGTTCTCAGGGTATTTCCAAATCCCCATCGCCCCTGAGGACCAAGAAAAGACAACGTTTACATGCCCCTATGGCACCTTCGCCTACAAGCGAATGCCCTTTGGACTATGTAACGCCCCTGCCACTTTCCAGCACTGCATGACGACAATCTTCCACGAACTAATGGAAGATAGTATGGAGGTCTTCATGGACGATTTCTCAGTCTTTGGGAACTCCTTTGAGCGCTGTCTAGCCAACCTTGAGAAAATGCTTAAACGATGCGAGGAGACTAACTTGGTACTAAATTGGGAAAAGTGCCATTTTATGGTCAAAGAAGGAATCGTGCTAGGGCATAAAATCTCAGGAAATGGAATTGAGGTGGACTGATGAGTGCTCAAACACTCATCATTTTTGGTCGATTCTGAACTGCAAAAACATGTGAAAACACTCAAAAAACGCATCAAAATGATGAAAATATCCAAGGATCGTGTTTTATATGTTTCAAATGCAAAATGTTTAAAAACAGATGAAAAACGAACAAAGTTTGCATAATTGGCAGTTTCAGTCCCCCAACTTTCAAAACTTGTCAAAATTCGTCCCTGGTCAAATTATTTCAAAGAAAAGTCAAAAAAGGTCCTTGGGAATTTAAAAGTTGTCAAAATTAGTCCCTGGATGAAAGCTTTTAAGAGTTGCCAATTTTAGTCCTTCAACTTTGAAAATTGACATATTTGGTCCCCGGTGTTTTAAAAATGGGAAATTTACATTTATGGACCGTGGGATATTGATACATGGCAATTTTGGTCCTTATAACAAATTTTGGAAAACTACATTTCAGGACCCTAAACTTTTCAGTATTTACACTTTTGGTCCTTGTTGTTTTTCACTAAAATACCAAACGGACCCCTTTGTTATTTCTAACCCAAAACCCATTATCCAAAACCCAATCCCTTTAATAAAACCCATAACACACCCTTGGCCCAAAAACCTTACCTGTGGCCCAACCTCACCCCAAAGCCCACTCTCCCGTTTGATATTATAACCCGGTCAAACATCCAGTCTAACCTCGCCACTGTTCATCCCTAACCTCCATCACCTTCCCCTAATTACCAGGGTGTTTGTCTCCCCTCTCCTCACCAATTCTTCACCAACCACAATAAATGTTACTCACCTACACCCAACCTTCCCCCTCCTCATAAATGCACCTCACCAAATCAACCCAATTTGCAGTTTACCCTTTTCCCGCCAAAATCAGTTTGAAGGGCTCAGATCAATTCAACCCAATCCAAGGGCTAGAAAATGATGGGAATGAAAGAGAAAGCCACCCAAGTCTATTTAAGTGAAGAAAAAAGAAGAAAGAAAAGAGTAGTTAGCTAGTAGTAGTTGTAGTATAGTTTAGATTGTCGTTTTAGTGTAACTTTCCCTTTTCAGCGTAATTTTTATTTTAAAGATAATGTACTAAGTTTCCTCAGTGTATTCTAAACCTTTTCCAAGCATCAATTTCAGTTTTTAAGTTCCAATTTAGTTTATGCACTTTTCTCATTTGAAATTTCATGTGAAGCTTTATGTTGCTAAAAATGGTTAGTCAGTGTTTCTTTGAGCTCCTAGTAGTTCACTTATAAGTTTTCTTAAGTTCTAAAAGCTTAGAAATTAGTTAGGTTAAATAATCCAAAAAATTCAAGTAAAATAGTGTAAAATACAAAAGATCAGTTGCAAGGAAGAAGAAGCAAGGAAATTGGTTGCTTTTGGACTCTCATGGGTTTAAAGCTTCTTGGGAAGCAGTAGGAAGTACTTTTGATCCTTGGTTCTTGGTCTGTACTTGGAATCCTTTGCAAGGTCATTTCTCACATTTCTTGCATAATACTGTTAAACTGCTTATTATTTGTTTTTCTTTGTTCATTTGTGCTTATTTTGTGTTGGATAGTCATAATCTTGCTTAATATTACTAGCTTGTTCATCTAGTTTCCATGTTGCTCAATTCCTTAGTTTGACTGTCATTTTTTGCTTAGTAGTTATTTATGAGTTAAGTTGTTGTTCTTGGTGTTCACATGTTTCTTTCAGTTTGTTATCTCATTATTTGTGCTTGTAAGTGGCTTTTATGGTCTTAATCAATCAGTCCCTTTGAAAATCACAAGATGGTCTTTTGAAAGGAGTGTTTGGTTCAGTAAGCTTATCTATGTGCAAGACTGTTTCAGCTGTTGCTTTCAGTCTTAATAACTCTTACTAGGTTCTATTATGTCACACAAACCTTTAAACTCAGTGGTCATGTGATCAAAAGTCAAAATCCACTTTGATTCACCATCACAGCTTAACTGTTAATGATTTTGGATCCTTGATCACTCATTTCATCACATAAGTTATTAATCTAGCTTGTTTTAGTCTCCTTGTAGCTTATTATCATGTTTACAGTACATTAGAACCAATCAAACTTCATCAAAGTCAACTAAGTTAAGTTTCATAAAAGTCAAAATTTTCAGAAAAAAAAGTTTTTGAATAAACTTGTGAATTTCGTGTAGAGCTTAATATTAGGATTTAAGACTTGAGCTTTTAGGATATTAAAGTTTTGTTGCTGGTGTTCATTAGAGTATTTTTAGTTATTTTTGTTAGCTTAGTGTAACTGCTTAATTGATAGCTTTTTGTTGGTACTTTTTAGCAAAGTTGCCCTGTGTTACAGCTTTTGCACCAATTTCACAAGCTCACACAAAGCTTAATACTGGGACCCACATAGTGATTGTTAGCTTTTTGGAAAGCTCAATAGCTTATCTTTTTAAGTCTTTGCTTATTTTGGATCTCTGCTATCATTTGAACAGCTTATTTGTGTCTTAGAGTTTGTCTTATTTCACCTTGTACACTGAGTCATCAGTGTAATCCAACCAGATTCATAGGACCATATCTTGTTCAATAGTGGGTCCCACCTTGTGTTACTGAGTTCTTTGAGAAGCTCATAAGCCCATGTGTCTTATTCCATGCTTATTTTAGGCTTCTTAGCTTATTTGATAAGCTAGTAGTAGCCTTAAAGGTGGCTTGAAGACCTGTTTGGTCTGTGGGTTTTAGGATTTGCTTATTTCTTAGTTTTAGCTTATTCCTTTTTCTTTTCTCTTTTCTTTGGCTTTTCTTAAATTCATTTCAGTTGTTCTAGCTTATTTTACCTTTAGTTCACAGTTGGTAGCTTGTTAGAAGTTTTTTTTTTTAGGTTAAAAGAATCATTTTTGCTTATTTAGTGTAACTGTTGTGGAAAATAAGCTCCTCAGAGCTTATTATTGATTTCTAAAAAAGTTCTTTTTATTAAAGTTGCTTAAATATCAGTGTTAAGTGTTTTTGTAAAGTTAAAATCAAAAAGAAAAATAAAAGAGAAAAGTGCAGCTAGTGGGAATCGAACCCTGGACCTCTTGGTTGTGTTGGCTAAAACTACCACAACCTCAGGCACCATCTCCCCTAGGGTGTGTTTAAGTTATTTGTTTTCCTTATTTATTTTTATACTAGTCCTTTCCCTTTTAGCTTATATAAGCTTATTAGCTGATTTCTCAGCTTATTAATAAGCTTTTCACCATTTTCATATTTTTCCCAGTTTAAGTATACTAATAAGTATTTTTATAAAAAGTTTTAGATTTATTACTTTTCATTTACTATTTATTATAATTTAAATTAGTTTAATTAGTATTTAAATAGTTTTTAATTAATAATAATTAAATAAATAGTGTAATAAATATTTTTCTTTTTCCAATAATTTTATTTTGTCATTAGGTTTGTAAAAATATAATTTTCTCTTCCGTAGGATTTTTAATTCTCAAAACTCGTGTTTTATTTTGTACATTAACGTAATTTTAATTTAACTTTCGCGTTTTTAGATTTTAAACGTTTTAGGTAATTTGCTTTTTAGTATTTGTTCTCACAGCTTGTTTAAGCTATTTCATTTACATTTCCTTAGTTCAATCACTCATACCCCTTTCCTGTTCAAAATCACCCGATCACAAATCCGTTTTGTATACCATTCACACCTCGTCGGGACATAACGATCCGGGATATTCTGTACTCTCCTTGGTTAGCATTGTGCCCTTTCTAGTTTGACTTTTGTTGACCAATACTTTGGCTAACTTTAGTTGACGTTTCAGGGCCAATCAAAATTTGGCGCTGCTGCCGGGGAGGTTGTGTGCGTATTCAAACGTATTTGAAGATTAGTGATCTTTGGATATTCACGTCATTGTATATTTTACCATCCTTGTTCATATTTTCTTATTTTCATAAAAAACAAAACGAATCGTAAAATTTTACCATTTCAGATTACTCAATGATTACTTAGTGTGATCTATGAGGAAATGATTTGGTTTTTCAAAACGATTTCCAAAAACATTTTAATTCAGTTTTCAACATACACAAAAAACCCAAAAAGATTTTCTTTCTTATTTTTATAAAATGTTTCTCAAAAATCCCAAAAATATTCTTCTTATCCCTCTTATCAGTTTGATTCTTTATCCCTTACCCTCTCTAGCCATTTGATTCTTTCTATGTCTCATCCACACCCTCTTGATTGTCAATGGTGTGGTGGTCCTCATAATGGTGGTAATTGCCCCATTTGTGGCATGGTAGAGTCAGGAAACGGGTCTGTCTACAACCAGAATCCCTATTCCTACCATGACACGACTGATTTATTCCATCAGCTACCACACTATGAGACTCAGCAGTTTTACTGTTGTGATTACTGTGGTGGTTCACACTACAGTTATGATTGTCAATCGGGAAACACGCTTGTCTATGAGCAGGTTCCTGATAACAATTATGACTACAGCACATACGACTCACAGCCACATCAGTTCAACCGTTGTGACTACTGTGGAGGTCCACACTTCAGCTCTGATTGTCAAACAAGGAATCCATTTCCTTGTAACAATTACGACTCTTCGTATCATGACCAACCTCCACAGTACCAATTGAATCAGGCATTGCCACTACCACTTCCTCAAAATCTTGATCTTCTGGATTTAGTGAAAGATTTAAAAGGAATTAAACATTCCCAAGATAATCCAAAATCCATGGAGGAATTGTTAGCTGAAGAGCAAGCTGCTAAAATAAATTCCCAAGATGCCTTTGAAAAATCTATTAGGGAATCCATTGCAAAAGAAAAAGCAGCCAGATCTAGCTCTCGATTCCGTTTCATTCCTGATGACAGTGATGATGATGATATCCTTGATATCCTACAATTTTATAATGATTCATCCAGTTCATCGGTTGAGATTCAATCTGTGGAACCACAGAGGGACAAGAGTATGGAAGAATTACTAGCAGCTGAGCAAATGGAAATTGTAAAATCCATGTATGCTAGCCCTTCTCGACTCCCTCAGTCTGCTGTTATCACACCCGAGGTTCCCACTCACTCTCTAAACATGGGGGACGAGCATCTTGACACTGTTCCTGAAAAGGAATCGGACGAATTCATAAAGTCTAGTGTTGAGAACCTTGTCCCAATCCCAAGAGAGTCACAGGGAATTTTTGATCATATGTGTGATATCCCTCCTCCTCTTATCTTCCCAACTGATCATGTTGAGATGTTCTCCGATTCTACTGATGACGATTCGTTATCTTGTGGAGACATCGTTTATATGGAAGAATTACCTTCTGAGCTAGTCAGCTTAGAAGAAGAGAATGATGAAGAAACTGACACTGAAATCCAAGATGAAGCTCTTCGTGCTACATTATTGAATGTCAGTCTTCTCATTTCTAAAATTGAGGCTTTCAAAGAGAAACCCATTTCATCTCCTATCCCCATTAAGGATAGTGACATTTTTTCCGATGATTCTATACCGGAATTTGAAGCCTTCACTTTTGATCATATGGGAGAGAAGATTAGTGGCAGTACCACTTCTCATTCTCATAATTCTCTCCCCGAATATGATTCATTCACCTTCGAGGAGTTCTCCTGTGAACTCACTCATATCATACCTCCACCAGAGTATGATAACTTCTACTTTGATCTAGACACACCCGGGATATGTCTTGATCAATTGAGCTTAAATGATGAGATTCATGATATTATGAATTCTCCTGTGGGTGATGATGAGTTAGTCAAGATTTATATCATGACTTTCTTTCTTTTCTTCACTTATCCCGTGACATCTCCTGTCCTTCGCTCATTCGGGAATGAAGACACTATCTTTGACCCCGGCATTTCCAATTACCATTATCTTGAGCCGGGAATACATCTCATCGGTGTGGAACTTTCACGTGCTTCAAATGTTTGTCCAAACATCTTGAATGAAAGTCCGATGGAGATTATCTCTTCCACATGATACTTCCCCATGAACAAATGAATTCGGGGTCGAGTCAAGCTAGCGACTCGATAAACAAAAACAGTAGCATGCATACGGGGTTTTCACCCTAAGTGTGGGAGTATTACCCCTGTTGTTGTATCATTGAAAAAAAAATCATCATCATCATTTTTAAAAGAAGTGATAGCTTCTATTTAAGAAGCTTTAAATATCTAACTCACTTTTCAAATATGATGTTCCCACACTTGCCTCAATCCAAACTTTTTACGTTCAAGGATTCGGCATAATAGCCGGGACTTTGAATATTGAGGACAATATTCAGTTCTAGTGTGGGGGGGGGGGAATTCTTGGCGAATTTTGATCACATTTGTACATTTTAGCGCCTTAATACCCCCATTTTTGACCAAAATTTTTTTTTGTGGTAATCAGTCCGCCATGTCTAACCGACAAAAGGATTGGCTATTCCAGGATCAAACGGCTCTTGGTAAAGATATATCAAATCCGTTTATGGCTTGCAATTTGCCAAAAATTGTATGGTATTCAACTCACCATATCTTTGATAGTGAAGAGTTGGCTAGCCCGCAAGATTATGGCTTGTGGTAAAGGCAGTGGAAAACCATAATTGGTAATCAACTCACCAAGATGATGACTGAATTCCATCAAGAGTTGGCTAGTCCAGAAGCAAACGGCTTCTGGTAAAGACTAATCAAATCCGTTTACAGCTGGTGGTTTGCTCAAAATCATATGGTTATCAGTGTACCATGGTTCTTACTTGAACTGAAACATTTGGCTACTCCAGAAGTGATGGCTTTTGGTAAAGAGATTAAAATCCATCAAGTTTTCATAAAAGATTACTAGGGACTAGCAATAGTTTAGTGTGGGGGATTGATGAGTGCTCAAACACTCATCATTTTTGGTCGATTCTGAACTGCAAAAACATGTGAAAACACTCAAAAAACGCATCAAAATGATGAAAATATCCAAGGATCGTGTTTTATATGTTTCAAATGCAAAATGTTTAAAAACAGATGAAAAACGAACAAAGTTTGCATAATTGGCAGTTTCAGTCCCCCAACTTTCAAAACTTGTCAAAATTCGTCCCTGGTCAAATTATTTCAAAGAAAAGTCAACAAAGGTCCTTGGGAATTTAAAAGTTGTCAAAATTAGTCCCTGGATGAAAGCTTTTAAGAGTTGCCAATTTTAGTCCTTTTCTCGCCAAAATCAGTTTGAAGGGCTCAGATCAATTCAACCCAATCCAAGGGCTAGAAAATGATGGGAATGAAAGAGAAAGCCACCCAAGTCTATTTAAGTGAAGAAAAAAGAAGAAAGACAGGAGTAGTTAGCTAGTAGTAGTTGTAGTATAGTTTAGATTGTCGTTTTAGTGTAACTTTCCTTTTTCAGTGTAATTTTATTTTAAAGATAATGTACTAAGTTTCCTCAGTGTATTCTAAACCTTTTCCAAGCATCAATTTCAGTTTTTAAGTTCCAATTCAGTTTATGCACTTTTCTCATTTGAAATTTCATGTTAAGTTTTATGTTGCTAAAAATGGTTAGTCAGTGTTTCTTTGAGCTCCTAGTAGTTCACTTATAAGTTTTCTTAAGTTCTAAAAGCTTAGAAATCAGTTAGGTTAAATAATCCAAAAAATTCAAGTAAAATAGTGTAAAATACAAAAGAT
>LBNU01035085.1:34343-48000 GCA_014162995.1 Artemisia annua
ACACATTGAAACTCAAAATCAAATTTGTCACATTTTCATACAAAGCCAACTATACATTCTCAATATCATAACAAAGTTGCCTTTGAAACAAAGTTGACTTTGACTTAAAAAGTCAAACTAGCCACATTTCTACTTCAAAATTAACCAAAAGACTTAATTTTTTCTCATGAAACAAACTACACAAGTTCATAACCATAACAAATGCTACATATAACACAAATGTCAACACTAAAAATCCAAAAAAATCTACACCAAATATGCATATCAAAGAAACAAAGTTTGACCATAAAACATACCAAACTTCAAAGACTTTAAAGAAACTGAAAACCCATTATTCCTAAGCCCATTCCAATTAGAAACCCATTTTAAAGATTGAATCTTTAAGGTTCTTGAGCATGAAATTTGTGAAGCATAAATAGGTGGTTTTCTAATAATTAAAGGTGATGAAGGGTGGTATGTGTACTTAGGATTTATGATAGTTGAAGACATGTTTTATTATTAGCGGTGACTTTTTTTTTTAAGGATTAGTTTGTGTTTGGTGTTTGAGGTTGAATTTTTAGGTAAGTTGGTGGTAGTGTTTTTCTTGATGAAGATGGTGGGCCCGACATGATCCTGGTTTTTATGAGATTTTTTCTGTTTTAAAATGTGGGAGTTCTTTGCTCAAAAAAAAAAAAAAAAAATGTGGGAGTTCTTGTGGAGTTGTGGTACTTGATTGAGCAATTCTAGAATTTGTTACTCTTTCACCGAGATCATTTCATTTTTAACTCTAGAGTTTGGAAAGAGTTACGGTCAAGGTTGCAGACATCGTGAATTATTAGTTGGTCAGTTGATGTTTTTATAGCTTTTAATTCGTTTAGGTGTGTTTTATTGTTGACTAATCAGATTAGTGTTTCAAACAAGTTTTGAGCATTTCTGACGAGTTTTAAGTATATTCAGTAAGATTTTTCCTTAAAAACAACTTTTAATAGATACAAACATCGACTATAAGTAAAACAATTTTAACGTGAGTTTTGATAATTTCCAGCAAAATTTGTAAGTTTTCAGCAAGTTTAACAACCGCTAATCGTTTTTGACCGTCGTTAATCATGATTGGTTGATTTACACAAATCAAAAAATTGGTGTCCGATTAGCACCTAAGCGGCGATTAATCGGTCTGGTGGGTCTGTTTTTGCAACATTGGTTATGGTAGATGTAATTTTCGTGATAAATTAACGTGAGGCTTTATTCAATGACAATATTTTTGCAGACGTGTTTAGCGTGATTATTTTAACGCGTTTTTAGTCAGCTACCAACTAACGTTTAGTGTTAAAATATATAAAGCTTGTCATATCAAATTTTGTTTAAACCTTAGTTTCACAAACATGAATTATCTATCTTTTTTTTTTTAAGTTAAAGTCTTTAACTATGGCTCAAATTTTTCATAATGTGGCATTAAAAAGAATTTAGTTCGTTTTTATACGACAACTTAAACGGGAAAGGCCGTGCTTAACGAAAACAACGTTGGCGACTAAAGAATGACAATTTTTATTTCATTTGTTAAGTTGTAGAAATACGCACTAAAGACTTTTTGGCGCAACGCGACGTCATGATGTTATGCTTTGCTCTACCAGCAAAAAGAAAGAGAGCGGTTTAAATAGGACACATTAAATTGTTAGTTTTTAATCGATAGCAATACATAAATAAAAACAAAATTAAAATAAACTCCTTATGTGTACAGGTATTACAGCTAGTAATGCTCGATCACTGTGCATGCTCCCAACCAACCTCTCTCTACTGTTATTCCTAAATTGGCCTGATCAGTTCTCACACAAGCTAGCCAATGGCAGTGGGTCTGGCGCAGGTCCAACAGATAAGGCTCGAGAACACAACAGTACTATAGTACGTCATTTTCCGTCTGTTCACTAATGGCTTGGCAGCCTGCAGCTTTGAATGGAGATAGAAGAAAAAGGAGCTGCTATAGTCATCCACTTACACCCATTTAAATGGAACAAAAGACTTTTGGCGACGATAAACATAATTACTCGTGAAGAATAACCCATTCTAACCCCTATTAATTTAGAGGTTTAGACTATACATACTCCACATTGAGATTAACATGTTGTAATTTGAGAATTTAATCTTTTTATATTGTTTAAAATGGTCTTATAAACAGTATTCTGTAATATGATATTACTAATATCCCACATCGGAAGGCGTTACGAAATAGATAGTGTTTATAAACAAAAGCATTCATCATTTGTCAGGCTGATGAGTGTTATGATATATTATACTTAAAACANAATAGTATTTTTTTTTTTTTATCTTTTTTTTTTTGTGCTTTTGATATTTTGTAATGTTTTTAGTTTTTTAGATTGTTTATAAAGTATTTATTAACGTATGTGTAAATTGTGATTAAAATGTGGTGTTTCTTATTTTAGTTTACTTTTTAATTTGGCTGTATAACAAATGACAATAATAAGTCTTCAATGGGCCAGAACAAAATGGAGGTGGTTCTAGACCTTGTATACAAAGAGAAGAAAATGGGCTCGCCAATCAGAAGCCACCGATTTGACGAGATTTAGTATATATAGTAATATACATTGATATTCATTTGCTTTTTAATTGGATATCTATTAAATAAAATAAAAGAGAAATATTTTCAGTAACTAATTATTACATTCATTTTTAGATTTATAAAAAATTTATTTAAGTACACACAAAAAAATTGGTGACAAAGATCAAAAAACGCTTTCTCGTTCCAGTGCTGAGTATCGTGGTGTTGCCAATGTTGTTGCTGAGACTTTTTGGTTACGGAATCTTTTGCGTGAGTTGCACAACCATTGTCTTCTGCTATGCTAATCTACTGTGATAATGTTAGTTTCGCTTATTTATCTTCTAATCCGGTTCAGCATCAATGTACGAAGCATATAGAGATTGATATTTATTTTGTACAGGGTTTAGTTGCTACTGGTCAAGTTAAAGTGCTTCCTGTACCGTCACGTTATCAGTATGCAGATATTTTTACTAAAGGTTTACCATATGCTTTGTTTCAGGAGTTTAGGACCAGTTTGAGTGTCCGGTGTCCTCCCGCTCCAACTGCGGGGGAGTGTTAGTCGTATAGTCATATGTAGAGTCCATTGTATATTTGTACGGGCTAAGGCCCAAAGTCTAGAATACTCTTGTATTGGTATTTATATACCGGCTTATGATTAATAACGGTTCACATTATCCTACAGTAATATGTAATGGTGGATGAATAGTAGTTTATGAGATACGCTCTAGTTGGTATCAAATTGAATGCTTAAAAATGATCAAACACGTATATTAGAAAGAAAGAATTTAATTTCTTTGTTTTTTAAACGATGGTTTTTATTAAAGGCTAGCAAAAAGCTAGAAAAAATTTACAAAGACTTAGAACAAGCTGAAATAATTTAATTTCTAAACATGCAGTTTAACGCCCCTCAACAACTAGCAATGCTCGATAACTGTGCATGTTCCCAACCAACCTCTCTCTACTGATATTCCTAAATTGGCCTGATCAGTCCTCACACGAGCCAATGGCAGTGGGTCTGGCGCAGGTCCAACAGATAAGGCTCGAGAATACAACACTACTATAGTCCTTTTCCGTCTGTTCACTAATGGCTTGGCAGCCTGCTTTGAATGGAAATAAAAGAAAAGGGAGCTGCTATAGTTATAGTCATCCACTTACACCCATTTAAATGGAACAAAAGAATGATCTAGCGACTGTGAAGAATAACCCATTTTAACTCCTATTAATTTAGAGTTTTAGACTATACATGACTCGACATTGAGATTAACATGTTGTAATTTAAGAATTTAATCTTTTTATATTGTTGAAAATGGTCTTATAAACAGCATTCTCTAATATGATATTACTAATATCCCATATTGGAGGGCGTTACGAAATGGATAGTGTTTATAATTAAAAGCATGCATCATTTGTCAAGTTAATTAATGTTATGTTATATTATACCTAAAATATATCTTAGGTGATGTTTGGTTGATGGGATTGGTATGGTTTCACTCAAATAAAAGATGAATTCTTTGTTTGGTTGTTATTTGGGGCCCACAATTAGGAATGAAGGAATGAGAAAAATGATAGATCTCATTCCACCCTAGGGTGGTGGGTTTTTGTGATTCCAACCAATCAAAAGCTTCTTTTTTTATATAGAATTTTGTCAACCACATATTATTTATTCTTTTCTTATTTCCTATTTTTTTTATTTCAAACAAATATATAAAACTTATTAAAAATATATATAATTTAAATATCAATTAATTTTCTCTCTCATTCTTTTCTTTCAAACCTTTCTCAAATCCGAATCCAATTCCAATCCTACTTACAAACCAAACGCACCCTCATGTTCATTGGCTTTTTAAAGACTAAACCTTGATATTATGGATAATTGATATTATGGATAATTATTATATGGATGTTCATATCTTATAGGATATTGATTAGAGATATTTTACTTATATTATGAGATTATTTATCTTCCGGAATGTTATATCTTGTATTATAATATAAACAATTCTCCATTCTCTCTATCTTCTTGTTCTTATTATTGTTCTTTACTTTATTGTTTCACAACACGTTATCAACACGCTCTAAAAAAAATTTTGATTTTTTTAGGTACTTCTACTACTGTTATGTGTGATATATTAGACCACTGATTAAGGTACTTCTTCTACCGTTATGCATGATATATTAGATCATTGATTCAGGTACATCTTATCAAACCCTTCTCCTTAATATGTTAAATCATGGAATGAGGTACCGTACATAATTGCACCTGTTTATTGTAGTCTATGCTATTGAGTATGTGCATGCTAGATTTTTTTTTTTTTTTTTTTTTTTATTNTTTTTTTTTTATTTTTTTTTTTTTTTGAGCGGCGGTTATATTAAAAAGCTAGCAAGAAGCTAGGAAATTACAAAGTTATAAGGAAATTACAAAGCATGTGCATGCTAGATTAGTTACTTATATATGATTACTCTAAATTTATTAATAACCAAATAATAGACAACCGTTTATTAGTTTAACAAAAGGAAACAGAAGCCGTGAAAGTCATTCAAGAATTCATATGTATTGGGTTATGATAAAACTGGTTTTACAAGATCTCCTAAATTAATTAATTTTCTTGTATATGATGCTCCAACTATTATAGCTTTTGTCCAAAAAAAATAAAAATAAAATAAAAATAAAAATAAAAATTATTTCGTTTTTATACGACAACTTAAACGGGAAAGGCCGTGCTTAACGAAAACAACGTTGGCGACTAAAGAATGACAATTTTTATTTCATTTGTTAAGTTGTAGAAATATGCACTAAACACTTTTTGGCGCAATGTGACGTCATGATGCTATGCTTTGCTCTACCAGCAAAAAGAAAGAGAGCGGTTTAAATAGGACACATTAAATTATTAGTTTTTAATCGATAGCAATTCAATACATAAATAAAACAAAGTTAAAATAAACTCTTTATGTGTACAGGTATTACAGCTAGTAAATATTAAAATAAATATTGTTACTTTTATTTTTATTTTATTTTTTCTATTTATTCTTGCTACCGATAGTTTACCGACCCGTTTAAAATTTTTTGACCAACAAGCTTTTGACACGTGTCCTTAGACTAAAAATAAGATCGAATAGCCAATCGCACACATGCTTTGTTGAACTGAGTTTTGTTGGTTGTCTTGACTCTTAAAAATAATTGATTGATTATACTTGAGGTCGCCCGGTTGGTACCTTCACTCATGCGATCAGCTCCGTATCTGAAGGTCTGCAAGATGTACAACTGCACAGGCCTCAAAGTTGTAGAGGCCTCAGAATATAAATCATTTTTATATATTTTGAGGTCTTAGGATTTACTTTGAAAATTAAAATATTAACGATATATGAAATCATGTTCTAAATATTTGTTAAACTCATTTTCAAATGGTCGAGAGTAACGAATAATTCAAAGAAAATTATAGCTAGATAGTTGCAATATATCTTTATCACCATATTTCGGTTTCATATAAAATCTTACACATGACCTCCACTAACTCTGCTGCGACACCGCATACGTCCTACTTGTTTCAAACTAGAGGTGGCAATCACAACCCATTTAAAGAAAAATGGGTTGCTATTGGTCAAAAATAACAATTTATGGGTTGGATTGGATTATCTCTTTGGCAAAGAAATGGGTCAACAATTAGACTTATGTGAATCAACAAATGGGTCAAATGGGTCAACAAATGGGCCGAATGGGTCACTTAATGGTCAGATGATAACTCAACCACCACTAGGTGTCTTTTTTTTTTTATGTTTTTATAAGTTTTCGTCCGTTTTTATGTTTCCGTCTGATTTTTACGTTTTCGTCCGTTTTTCACGCTTTCGTCTGTTTATTTCCTTTTTCGTCCTTTTTTTTTTTACGTTTTCGTCACCCTTTTAACGTTTTCATCAGGTTTTCTAAGTTTTTGTTTGTCTTTTTACGTTTTCGTCAGTTTTTTTAGGTTTTCATCGGTTTTTTCACGTTTTCGTCCGTTTTTTTACGTTTTCGTCTATTTTTTTACGTTTTCGTCCGTCTTTTTACGTTCTCGTCGGTTTTTTTACGTTTTCGTCGGTTTTTTCACGTTTTCGTCCGTTTTTTTACGTTTTCGTCTGATTTTTTACGTTTTCGTCNAGACGAAAACGTAAAAAAACGAACGAAAACGTAAAAAAAACAGACGAAAACGTAAAAAAAACGGACGAAAACATAATAAAACTGACGAAAACGTAAAAAACTGACGAAAACGTAAAAAATCGGACGAAAACTTAAAAGGACGAACAAAAACGTAAAAACATACTAAAACGTAAAAAAACGGACGAAACATACTATAGTAGTATAGTAGCATGATTACATGTGGAAATGTAACGAGTCAACCCAACCCAATCCGACCCAACCCGTTTGACCCATGACCCATTTAACCCATTCTTTAAGCATGACCCATTTGACCCATAACCCATTTGACCCATGACCCAAACCGACCCAACCCGACCCATTTGCCACCTCTATTTCAAACTGAAAATACTTGTAAAATAGTTGTGGGTGCAAAGTTAATGTGCATAGCCTCTGAAGTAATTTTCTCTTTTTTCTCTTATTTTGACTAGTTCTCAAAACTTTAAATATCAAGTACGGAGTAGTAAAGTGTAATCCATTTTCGTCCATGCACGCCCGTAAAGATTGTTTACAATGTTAGATCATAGATGTAAATAAAACTTCGAAGACGAGAAACGTTGTTTTTTAACACAACTATTGGTAGCGTGCATGTGTATTACGTTGATGACAGGTTTTCAACCTTATAGGAGATTAGGAGTAAATATGAACGTTGAAACCTCTAATTTGTGAATAAACTTTCTTTAACCAACATGGACCGACAAAAACCACCTGAAGCGAAAACCGATTTTGTGGAAGGACCTGACCGAACCGAAGTGACTCGGTCGGTTTAGGTATGGTTTTTTCGGTTTTGGCCCAAACCAAGCTGAACCGAACCGCAACTAAAAATCGTAAATGTATAAAACCGAAACCGAACGGAATGAGGGTCGGTTCGGTTTTTCAGCTCGACTCGGTTTTGGTCGGTTTTGCTCAACCCTACCTTAATAGCGATAAGAGGATTTTCGAAGACACACGAATGTGAATGAATATACGGAGTAATAGCAATCTTGGATGATGAAAAATATGCATTTCGCGCGTGAATGTGAATAAACTAAATGTGAAACGACCCTAGTTTGACCATCTAATGAATATAGTTATACAAAGTCATAAAAGACACAACTTATATCAAATGAACAAAAGTCAAGTTTTTCATGAACGCCAATCAAGATCATGCTCACTATTGTATTTTTTTATTCGAACACGGAGTCACGGACTCGTGCAAAACAACCAATTCCAAATGAACTCAATATGAGCTTAAGAAATTACTACATTTTGCTAAATTACATTGTATAGTGAATTGTTACGTCTAAATCACCTCCATCCAAAATAAAACTCGAATTTTAATAAATACTGTATTGTTTTATTGCATCACTAACTGATTGTGTAAACTGCAGGCCCATTTAAAAATGAAGCTTGCAGATGGCCTAGATTTGGACTTATTCCAAATAACTTTGGCCCAGCTAAATCATCTACTTTATGCATGTATCTTAATGTTGCTTGCCTAAGTATTCAAGTTGAGCTTCCGAACCACCAATGAATGTTAAAAACGAGGATGGCTTCGATCCGTCGCGTTGCGGCGAGGCGTTCATGCACGTAAATGCGTGTCAGTTTTTAATAGCGTATTTAGGGTGCACGGTTTGGCATTTTTAACGAAATAGTCCAAAAGACTCTGGCAACGTGATCAGTCATCGAAGCAGGTTTTGCGGAGTTATTTGATGCGGTTGTTTTACGTCAAAATATTTTTTGTATCCCGAACTTATACGAAAAAAAGCTTTTTTTTTTTCTTCCTATAAGTTTCAAAAAAAAAAAAAAAAAAAAAAAAAAAAAAAAAAAAAAAAGCAATTATTAGTTTATTACGTTGGGCTTGGTTGGATGATGTAAATTTGACGTTAGTTGACGCTCTATAATATACGTAGTATACTATTAGTAATGAACTTTATGTGAATTGACTGTCAAAGTGCGTCGTTAAAGCACAAAACTGAACGTTAAATTTGGCTTTGTATTTGTCATATATAAATATATTTATGATGCAACAAACATTGGGGTTGTTTGTCCCCCACTTCGGGTTCCAAGCTTGTTAACTTTTGAGGACAATGAGGCTCGATAAAGCTCGGCTCAAATGAGCTCGAGTTACACGTCAAAAGCTCGACTTGTTTACACCCATAGTCTCAACCTTTATACTCGTTTCTTTAGCCATTGCATTTTACTACTTGAGTGTGTTGTCTGGTCTTTTACATTTTTTGTCTATATATTTGCATTAGTTATTACTGTATATATGAAATTTGTTAAAACACATACATTTACTTACACAAGCTTGACCCTCTAATGTGACTTTGTTTCGCATTAGCTCATAATTCCTGAGACTTTGAGAGCATCTCCAATGCGGTTAATAAATATTTATACAATGATAGTGCTAAAAAGCATCAGTTGAGCATACACACACACTAAAAGATTTGCTTCAATTTATAACACTAAACAAATTTTTAACTAAACTAAAGTATATGTAACACGAAATGTAAAAAATAAGTTAATATATAACACTATTGGATTTATTATGATTGTATTAATTTGGAAACTTATGAAAATAAATTTTTTACAAATCACTATTGAGATCTGTCAAAGTGCATCGTTAAAGCACAAAACTGAACGTTAAATTTGGCTTTGAATTTGTCATATAACAAACATTGGGGTTGTTTGTCCCCCACTTCGGGTTCCAAGCTTGTTAACTTTTGAGGACAATGAGGCTCGATAAAGCTCGGCTCAAATGAGCTCGAGTTACTCGTCAGAAGCCCGACTTGTTTACACCCATAGTCTCAACATTTATACTCGTTTCTTTAGCTATTGCATTTTACTACTTGAGTGTGTTTTCTGGTCTTTTACATTTTTTGTCTATTTATTTGCATTAGTTATTACTGTATATATGAAATTTGTTAAAACACATACATTTACTTACACAAGCTTGACCCTCTCTAATGTGACTTTGTTTCGCATTAGCTCATAATTCCTGAGACTTTGAGAGCATCTCCAATGCGGTTAATAAATATTTATACAATGATAGTGCTAAAAAGCATCAGTTAAGCATATACACACACTAAAAGATTTGCTTCAAACCCATTCCCCATTTTGAACCAAGCGCACCCTTAGAACAAGCTGAAAGAATTTAATTTCTAAACATGCAGTTTAACGCCCCTCAACAACTAGCAATGCTCGATCACTGTGCATGTTCCCAACCAACCTCTCTCTACTGATATTCCTAAATTGGCCTGATCAGTCCTCACACGAGCCAATGGCAGTGGGTCTGGCGCAAGTCCAACAGATAAGGCTCGAGAATACAACACTACTATAGTCATTTTCCGTCTGTTCACTAATGGCTTGGCAGCCTGCTTTGAATGGAAATAAAAGAAAAAGGAGCTGCTATAGTTATAGTCATCCACTTACACCCATTTAAATGGAACAAAAGAATGATCTAGCGACTGTGAAGAATAACCCATTTTAACTCCTATTAATTTAGAGTTTTAGACTATACATGACTCGACATTGAGATTAACATGTTGTAATTTGAGAATTTAATCTTTTTATATTGTTGAAAATGGTCTTATAAACAGTATACTGTAATATGATATTACTAATATCCCACATTGGAGGGCGTTACGAAATGTATAGTGTTTATAATTAAAAGCATGCATCATTTGTCAAGTTAATTAATGTTATGATATATTATACCTAAAAAATATCTTAGGTGATGTTTGGTTGATGGGATTGGTATGGTTTCACTCAAAGAAAAGATGAATTCTTTGTTTGGTTGTTATTTGGGGCCCACAATTAGGAATGAAGGAATGAGAAAAATGATAGATCTCATTCCACCCTAGGGTGGTGGGTTTTTGTGATTCCAACCAATCAAAAACTTCTTTTTTTTTTATATAGAATTTTGTCAACCACATATTATTTATTCTTTTCTTATTTCCTATTTTTTTTTTATTTCAAAAAAATATATAAAACTTATTAAAAATATATATAATTTAAATATCAATTAATTTTCTCTCTCATTCTTTTCTTTCAAACCTTTCTCAAATCCGAATGCAATTACAATCCCACTTACAAACCAAACGCACCCTGTTCATTGGCTTTTTAAGGACTAAACCTTGATATTATGGATAATTATTATATGGATGTTCATATCTTATAGGATATTGATTAGAGATATTTTACTTATATTAGGAGATTATTTATCTTCCGGAATGTTATATCTTGTATTATAATATAAACAATTATCCATTCTCTCTATCTTCTTGTTCTTATTATTGTTCTTTACTTTATTGTTTCACAACACGTTATCAACACGCTCTAAAAAAAATTTGATTTTTTTAGGTACTTTTACTACTGTTATGTGTGATATATTAGACCACTGATTAAGGTACTTCTTCTACCGTTATGCATGATATATTAGATCATTGATTCAGGTACATCTTATCGAACCCTTCTCCTTAATATGTTAAATCATGGAATGAGGTACCGAACATAATTGCACCTGTTTATTGTAGTCTATGCCATTGAGTATGTGCATGCTAGATTTTTTTTATTTTTTTTTTTTTTTTTGAACGGCGGTTATGTTAAAAAGCTAGCAAGAAGCTAGGAAATTACAAAGTTATAAGGAAATTACAAAGTATGTGCAAGCAAGATTAGTTACTTATATATGATTACTCTAAATTTATTAATAACCAAATAATAGACAACCGTTTATTAGTTTAACAAAAGGAAACAGAAGCCGTGAAAGTCATTCAAGAATTCATATGTATTGGGTTATGATAAAACTGGTTTTACAAGATCTCCTAAATTAATTAATTTTCTTGTATACGATGCTCCAACTATTATAGCTTTTGTCCAAAAAAAAAAAAAAAAAAAAAAAAAAAAAAAAAAAAAAAAAAAAAAAAAAAAAAAAAAAAAAAAAAAAAAAAAAGAAAAAAAAAGAAAAGAAAAAGAATTTAGTTCGTTTTTATACGACAACTTAAACGGGAAAGGCCGTGCTTAACGAAAACAACGTTGGCGACTAAAGAATGACAATTTTTATTTCATTTGTTAAGTTGTAGAAATATGCACTAAAGACTTTTTGGCGCAACGTGACGTCATGATGCTATGCTTTGCTCTACCAGCAAAAAGAAAGAGAGCGGTTTAAATAGGACACATTAAATTGTTAGTTTTTAATCGATAGCAATTCAATACATAAATAAAACAAAGTTAAAATAAACTCCTTATGTGTACAGGTATTACAGCTAGTAAATATTAAAATAAATATTGTTACTTTTATTTTTATTTTATTTTTTTTATTTATTCTTGCTACCGATAGTTTACCGACCCATTTAAAATTTTTTGACCAACAAGCTTTTGACACGTGTCCTTAGACTAAAAATAAGATCGAATAGCCAATGGCACACATGCTTTGTTGAACTGAGTTTTGTTGGTTGTCTTGACTCTTAAAAATAATTGATTGATTATACTTGAGGTCGCCCGGGTGGTACCTTCACTCATGCGATCAGCTCCGTATCTGAAGGTCTGCAAGATGTACAACTGCACAGGCCTCAAAGTTGTAGAGGCCTCAGAATATAAATCATTTTTATATATTTTGAGGTCTTAGGATTTACTTTGAAAATTAAAATATTAACGATATATGAAATCATGTTCTAAATATTTGTTAAACTCATTTTCAAATGGTTGAGATTAACGAATAACTCAAAGAAAATTATAGCTAGATAGTTGCAATATATCTTTATCATCATATTTCGGTTTCATATAAAATCTTAGGGTGTGTTTGTTTTTTTAAAAAATGTCTTACTAGCCCTCTTACTCCCTCTTACTCTTACCAGAAAGAGGTGGGCAGACGTTTTGCTTGTTTGTTTTTTTCTTTTGAGTCAGACCCAGTTAGACATATAACATCTTACTCAGTAAGAGGTGGGGAACTTGTCTTACTGCCTCTTACTCGATAAGAGAGATTGAAGACTCGTGTTAATAGAATATATTTGGGTCATGGGTCAAATGGGTTATGGGTCAAATGGGTCATGGCTCAAACGGGTCATGTTTTAAAAATGGGTCTAACGGGTCATGGGTCAAACGGTTTGGGTCGGGTCGACCCACTAAATTATAGTGTTTTCGTCCGATTTAATACGTTTTCGTCCGTCTTTTTAAGTTTTCGTCAGTTTTTTTACGTTTTCGTTCGGTTTTTCACGATTTCGTCCAGTTTTTCACGTTTTCGTCCATTTTTTCACGTTTTCATCGGATTTTTCATGTTTTCGTCCGATTTTTTACGTTTTCATCCTATTTTTTACGTTTTCGTCCGATTTTTTTCGTTTTCGTCCATTTTTTCATGTTTTCGTCCGTTTTTTCACGTTTTCGTTAGATTTTTCACGTTTTCGTCCAATTTTTACGTTTTCGTCTGTTTTTCACGTTTTCTTTAGATATTTCACATTTTCATCAGATTCTCAACGTTTCCGTCTGTTTTTTCACGTTTTCGTCATATTTCTTACATTTTCATCAGATTTTCTACGTTTACATCTATTTTTTCACGTTTTCGTCCAGTTTTTCACGTTTTCGTTCGTTTTTTCACGTTTTCGTCAGATTTTTCATGTTTCCGTCAGATTTTTTACGTTTTCGTTAACCGTTTTCGTCAGGATTTTATAGCGTTGTTCGTTTGTTTTTCACGTTTTCGTCCGTTTTTTTCACGTTTTCGTCAGATTTTGATTACGTTTTCGCCAAGTTTTTTTTATTGTTTTCATGCTGTTTTTTCCCGTTTTGGCAGTCTATTTTTGCGTTTTCGTCCCATTTTTTAACGTTTTCGTCCAGATTTTTCACATTTTCGATCTGTTCTTTCATGGTTTTTTTTTTTTTTCCAGATTTTACTTTCTATCAGATTTTTTACATTTTCGTCTGTTTTTTCAACGTTTTCGTCAGATTTTTTACGTTAAAATCAGATGAAAACGTTAAACCGC
>LBNU01035085.1:54994-119101 GCA_014162995.1 Artemisia annua
TATCTTTGATAGTATTCTTGCTTACATCTTTGATTGTTTGAAAAGTATATCTTAGATTATATCTTTGATTATACGAAAGTTTTAAAAGATAATTAACTTAAAAAGCGGTAAACTATTCAACCCCCCTTCTAGTTTTCTTCAGTTTCCATTTAAGCTTACGTAAAGTTTACGTTCCTAGTCTAGCTTGTTTTATAATTTTTTTTACAGAAGGCGTTATTTGTATTTATGAATAAATAGTTTTATATGTTCGTCTATTTTTATTATATTGTTTGTACGATTGAGTGTGTAATTTTTGTTGATCCTAAAAAATACGACTAATTTACTGACAAAAGTAGTCGCATAATTTTGTTTAAAATCCAAAAGTTTTTTTCTTTAAATTGATATTTATTAGAGTGTTTTTAGCCCGTCTCTAAATGTGGATTAAAATCATAATAAATTGATAGTTAACAAATAATAAAGTTGGTTGTGCTATTTGATGTTGGCCAATCGAGAAAGATGCTTGAATATGCGTAGCAAGCGAGAATAAAAGGTATCGGACATTGTTGAAAGGATTTGTGTGCAAAGAATAACGTTTTTCACAATTGGTACTCATATAAATGCCGATGGGTCACACTGATTTACACTAAACATAACATGCAATCGATACCTTTTTTTATCCCTATTACCACGTCGGCCCTCATTCCTCTTATTCATAACCCTTGGACCACTAAATCATCCTTGAGGTTTTTCATCAAAAACTCTATAGCCATCATTTCCTTCATCTTGTGAAGACCCGTTGGAATCAACTGTTTCCAGTTTTGATTAGGAGATTGGTGATGCACATGACCATCAAAGAATCCATCATTGTTAGGACGAAATCTACTATTACCACGATACCCTCACGATCTGCGAGATTTCCACCACCGCCGATCGTGGATCAAATCTCTTCAAGAACAATGAACGTACTCGCGGATTTGGATGCATGATCATCAATCGCACAATCCATGTCTTCGGGCGACCGTACCCAACCAATAATATGGATTTTTTGGTTGTTCTACACCATTCACCATCAGGATACTAACAAGTTCTTATGCCAACTGAAGCGGGACGTGAAAGCGAATTTTGATAAACTCTGTTCTAAAGGTTGATAACGAGGTATAATCTCTAGGGAATAAAACCAACAAGAGAATAACTCTTAAAACACAGGTATATTAATAATCCAAAATTGTATTACAATGATAATGGGCCCTATATTCATAGGAAAGTAAAACTTGCAGATAAAGTAACATAATTAAAGTAAAAACCGACTTAAACATAAAAAAATAAGATTCTAGATTCGGCACCTTTACGGCGTAAAAACTTAAAGTCTCGAACAATTCTTATTTGAGAGCTCTACAACGTAAAAAGAAAGTAAGCTTTACAACGTTAAGACTAGGGGTGGCAATCGAGTCGTGTTCGTGTTGACCTATTCGGGTTCGCGGGCTGACGAGTTGAAATAACCTCAACCCAAACACGACCCATTTATTAACCGTGTCAAGAAGCTCAACCCTAACCCAAACCTGCATAACACGTGTAACCCGTTTGTGACCCGTTTAAATAAATAGGTCAAGCAGTGTATAAGATTGGTGGTTTGTTAATTTAACTAGCTTAAATGCAAAAATGATATAAGGATCTAATATATGATAAAAATAAAATACAAATAACTATACGACAATTAGAATGATATATGAGTTATAAGTTATAAGCGTCAATTTCAATAAAATCTGAGTTATAATCATAATTCACTCATATTAAGAACATAACAAAATACATTTAATCCATATCCAACATTAAAACCAAGTTATATATTTTATTTTTAGAGGCTTATATACTTAAACGGGTTCACGTGTTGACCTGTTTAACACTTGCTCAACCCAAACACGACCCGTTTATTAAACGGGTTAGACGGGTTGACCTGTTTTTGACCCAAACCTGTTTATCCTCAACCCAATCCTGTTTAACTTCGTGTCGGGTTCGTGTCGTTTATCGTGTCGTGTCGAGAATTGCCACCCCTAGTTAAGACCCACCCACGGTCTTAACCTCTCTTGACCTTGTATCTTGTCTCTGTTAGCTGATAAACAATTCATTGCTCTTTATATATATGCTAGCATTTACTAATGGATGTTACACCTCCCATGCACAACCAAACTGTTTTCCAGTAAATCAACTAATATTGTTACCATCTCCTGCAAACTTTTATAAAAAAATAACTAAATAAGTGTGAGGTTTTTTCCCCCTACCTTTTTCTGAAGGAAAACAAACTTTATAACAGATAAGATTATTTTCTATTCTATAACCCAAATTGGTACACAAAAGATGCTCTTAAAATGTTTATTTCAGGCGAATCATACCTGGACTATTATTGCAAATGTCCAATCCTCTTGTCATGATTGTTCATACACATACTCCAAAGACACAAAGGCCTAAAATAACATTTTCATTTGCTCAATTTTGCTCGACATGACTTGTTTGCAATAAAATTGTTTATGCAATCATGCCTGGAAACTTACTTGTTCTCAATAAAAACAAAATACATAATTTTTAAAAAAATGGTTTGTTGTTTTTAATAATGAAAATTACATTATTGTAATTGCAAAATGAAAGCACCAACCACTTTATACATGTGGTATGCCGGTGTAGGCTTTTGAGATGTGGGCCCCACTCCCCATACTCTTAACCCAATCCAACCCCCACTCGATGGTCAGTTTGTGAAATATCCGCAAAGTGTCCTTCTAGCCCTCTGCCCCACATGGTTTCCATATTTATTTATTTTGATTATTGTTATTAAACAACTTTTGTGTAACATTATCTAAAAATATAAACTAAAAACATGTTTGCGTTTACTTGTTTATCGAGTTCATAAATTTATTTAGAGGAAATTGCAAAAACCGTATATGTGGTTTGTCCAAATCGCAAGCATAATTTCTACATTTTCAAAAGCGTGAGCGTCATTTCCGTAAAATACATTTGGTGTGCGTATCATCCCACTTACCTTTAAGTGATGTCGAAAATGCTCAAAAATGAAATGACAAAATTGCACCGAAAGAAAAAGACATTTTAGTCATTTTAGTTAAGGGCAAAGATGATATCCGCACCAAATGTTTATTACATAAAAAATTCATGCATTTTTAGAAAGAAAATACGGATACAATTTAGACATGAACAGTTGGTGCAATTTACTCAAGCTAAAAAGCTTAATTTATGAATAAGTTTATAAGTATAATATTTAAATAAAACATAAAGACAATTTGATAAGTTTATAAGTTGGAAAAACAATAAACATAAATTTACTCAAGCTAAAAAGCTTAATTTATGAATAAACACAACTACCTTTTAATATATTTTCTTGCATATGGTCATGTTTCGCATGCAAGGATAAAATATTTCAAGACTCAGTTGCTTACCTTAAAGGCAATCATGAAATTGCGTAGTTAAAGTTTTAAGTTGGAAAGTTAATGATGTCAATGGTAAAAGGTTCTTTTAGTTGAATGAGTTGGGACCATAATAATTTGAGTTTTCATCGTTACTTAAAAAGTTCACGTGCATCTAACATAGTAGTAATTTTATTTGCCACGTTAGAAGCAAACTAACATTTCTTCACCACGTTCTCCTAATAATGTGACCAGGGGCGCAGCCAGGAATTCTTTTCAGGAGGGCAAAAAAATTTAAACGACACCTGCATATTAGAAAGGAACACAAAAGATTGTGGAGTATAATATATAACTATGTAAAAAGGTTGCAACATATTTGTTTATTCAACGCTTAGTTGCACACGACAATCGTCCGCATAACCAAAATCATCTAAAAATGAATTTGAACCAAAATTCTTAGACATAAGACTTAATATGGATTGATGGATGGATGAGGGATTAAGTACATAAACTAATAGAGAGATATCTAGTTTGTAGGTGGATCAAGTGTTAATATACAATAGTAAATTTGGCGTGGACTACAACACATATATTAACTATTAAGGTTATGTGGGTGGGCCATGGCCCACCTTACCCCCACATAGCTACGCCCCTGAATGTGACTATGACATATGTAAACTAAAAAGGCCAAAGATATAGAGTGTGAAAAATAGCTACGTCGTAGAAGAAATTGCTAGGGTGTTACATAAACATAAACTGATCACTTCGAACAAATGTGTCAAACACAATAGACTTTACTTTGTTTTCTTGTTCGGTTCCCATGGCAGTACCAACTACAAGTGTAATAACATCATGTCATGCAAGTCAAAGTTACTGTGGATAAATACTGAATCATGCTCATAATAGAAGGGAACATAAATTTAGTAACCGATAAAGAAATTTCCACCGACCACTTAAGAAATCATTAATTTGTTACATTTATTTGGCAATGAATAATGGAGTAGATGATTATCGTGGGGGGCCTGTCTAACCCGTCTTGCATGGGCAAATTACTAGGTGTAAATAGGCATAGATCTTATCATTTATGTAACCTGATTTGGAGTTGGGACATATACACATGTTTTATATATGCAAATGCAATTGCCTCTATATATACATCAGATAGTTCAGACTTCCGACTCAAAGTGTGTCACATGTATAGTTGCACAATGATGAGTGTGTAAATACTCATCATTTTTATCGTATTTTAACTGCCAAAACACGTGAAAACACTCGGAAATACATCAAAATACTGAAAATATCCCAAAGATCGTGTTTTATATGTTTTAGATGCAAAATGATTAAAAACAAATGAAAATCGTACAAAGTTTGCATAATTGGCAGTTTCAGTCCCCCGACTTTCAAAACTTGACAAAATTAGTCCCTGAGCATTTATTTTGAAAAGAAAAGTCAAACCAAATTCTTAAAAGTCAAAATTTATCAAAAATGATCTTTGGGTGAAAAGCTTTCAAAAAGNACTTAAGAAATCATTAATTTGTTACATTTATTTGGCAATGAATAATGGAGTAGATGATTATCGTGGGGGGCCTGTCTAACCCGTCTTGCATGGGCAAATTACTAGGTGTAAATAGGCATAGATCTTATCATTTATGTAACCTGATTTGGAGTTGGGACATATACACATGTTTTATATGTGCAAATGCAATTGCCTCTATATAAAAATCAGAAAGTTAAACTTCCGACTCAAAGTGTGTCTAATGTAAATTGCACAAAAAAAAAAAAAAAAAAAAAAAAAAAAAAAAAAGAAAAAAAAAAAAAAGAAGCCAAGTGTTATATATGTTAGACGATTGGATTATTGAGAAATCAATCATAATATACCTCTTATATTTGTTAACAAATCAATCAATTAAATTTGTCTTCATTCATAAAAAATGATTTTACCATTGAAAAACAAAAATTGCCACTCTTACCTAAAGGCAAACCAAGCCATGACGTAAAAATAAACGTCACAAAAAAAGGTGAAAGTCGTTAAGCAATAACTTTGTCGTTGAATACAACTTGGCTCATTCAAACAAACAACAAAGAAGATGATGAAAAGAATAAACGACTTTCAACAGTCATTCTGGTTTAGCACTTAGTCGTTAAGAAAATTCTCGTTCAAACTACGGGGGAGTGTTAGACGATTGGATTATTGGCCCAATCCTTGGGCTTGAGGTCCATTAGGTTTAGGGTTTAGTTTATGTTACCTTATACGCAAAGCTATATTCTATTATAAATAGACATGCTATCTTATGTAATTGGCAAAACCATGTTTTGCTTCTTTATAATACATGTATTATTGTCTTGAATTTTTAAAAAGATACAATAACCGAAGCTAATTGTATAACAACTATAAGCTAACACACCACTCTTTACACTAATTGTATAACACTTAATGCTAAACGTAATGAGGACCAAACGGTTTGGTTGGTCTACTCATTTTGTTTGGTCTCCTTACTGTACAAACCGAAAGGCACGCGTCCTCTCATATTTTTGGATTGTTCGGTCCGGTTGTGAACCGAATGAAATGGTTTTGTTTGTCTGTGTATTTTTTGTATATATTTAAGTTTGTGAGGTACGTTTTTGGTTGTGAGTGTGATCCCCTTACTACAAGTGTTTGATCTTAATTTGATTAAAAAAAAGAAAATTAAAATTACAATGATGTGACAGTGTTTGATTTGATCTTGATGTGGTCTTATTACTATCAGCCTAATAGCCAACCATTAGTATATTTGTAACCCACTGATATCAAAATTAAAAAGATCAGCCTGATAGTCAACCATTAGTATATTTGTAACCCACATATATTGAAATAAAAAGATTAATGATATGGTACCGTTTGATTTGGCAACACATGCGGTAGGGCACGGTGCGGGGTGCCTACCGCACGGTAGCACCGCCGCCGTGGCTACGGCGAGGGCACGGGAGAACCCCGTTCGGGGAAACTTACCGCTCGGTGAAGGAGCAAAATATGACCGTTGCATCATTAATTATGGAACGTTGGAGGTGGACGTGAGTGAGTGAAGGGTGAGGGGTGTGTTGCCAACAAAATTCGAGTGAGGGAAGGAAAAAGTAGAGGGATGATGTGGCATAAGGGGATTGGGTGTAAGTGAGTGAAGAGAAATGGGGTGAGAGGTGTGTTGACAACCCCTTAGTTAAGTGAATAATTCAAATATGAATAGCCAATTCAGTTAAAAGTTTTATCGTGGTTTTATCTAACTCATGAATGTTGTATTTTTATATTTTGAATGTTATGTGATTGATAATTAAAATCAAATTCATTTGAGTTTACGACATTCTTTGTCAAAACATATAAATTCTTATATAAGACATTTGGCATCCGTTATGATAAACTTTCATAAAACTTAATGAATTTAATTTTTCATATCATCTTAATATTTTACAAACCTTTTAATTTAATGAATCTATTTCTAGTTTTCTACTATAGTTTTAGATATGAAATGAAATCCCATTATAGTTGGAATAAAACATAAATCTTTACAAGTTTTTGAACCTATTCCTAAACCTCCTATAATGGATGCTCTAAGAGCATCTATTATGGTCGTTTGTGAAAAGGTCTATAAAAAGATGAAGATGTCTAAAAATTTATAAATCATAGTGGATGTATATTTCAAGCCTATGTGGCATGAATAGGTCTAGGATTTTGAAGAGGTCCAAAATTTAAGTATTTGGTAAAGGTTAAGTGTGCTTTATGATATGAAAAGGTTTATGAATAATTTTATCCATAGTAGAAATAGGTTTATAATTTGAAAAGGTTTATAAATTAATGAAGTTTTAAATGTATAAAACCTTTTTATACGTTTATTACAGTGGATGCTCTAAAAAGTATGAAACGGATAGATTATAAAGACTCCAGATCTACAAGTTGTACCCCCCCCCCCTGTTTTTTTCGATGTTTTTATTTTTCTTTATTTGTTTATATTATAAAACCGTGAAACAAAAAGTGTATAATAAACAAATATAAAGTTTAAAAAGTCAAAAAAAATTAAACTGACAAAGTGTACGGAACAAAACTGATAAAAAGCTGTTTTTTTACTGCAAACAGGAAGATAAAGGAGTTAGAAAGTAGAAAACATTTGTACTTTCTATGGGCTAGAGGGAGTAACAATAGTAGAACCCAATGTGATAATCATGTACCGTATCAAATCGTCTATCCATAACTAAATGTATGCATTTAACCCTCCACCTCTACTACCTAACTACTACCACATACACACATTATAACGAGGAATCACGCTATCAAATATAATTGAAATAAGTTTTTCGCTACCATTAACACACGTTGACCATCGTATATCACTACATTCTCGTTATGACTGCAACATAGCGTGAGCGCCATGCAAATATAAAATTAGGCGTGAAACTTTGATTAGGCTAACATAAGACGAGGTAGCTAAGGAGTAACCAAAAGACACTAAAATATAACACTTATTTAAAATAAGCTAAAGCATTTTAAGAAAGGGCGTGCTTGGGATGAAGTTTATAAAAGCTTAAAGGAGTTTGAGTTTTTAAGATAAGTTAGGTTAGAAAATAAGTTTTGTTTATAATGCAATTTTATGAAAGTTTTACGAGTCATAAGGTTATATAAGTTCAAGCTAATGGAAACAGGCTTATAAAATTGAAATACACTTTGTATGCGGATTTAGTCTTACTTTATGTCGGATTCGTATATGAGGAATGGTTGAGAGGACTAAAAAATATTTAATTTCATGAATAAAGTGACGTTTCAACTTTCTGTTGTTTATAGCAAAATGTTTCATTTTCTAAAAAACAAATCAAATATTGACACAATGTTTTACGCATAATATTAGGAACCTTGATAGTGGGACCTAATACATGGGCCTAATCATGGACCTAATGCTTAAAATACTTGTACAGTGCATGCACTGTACAAGTATTTTAAGCATTAGGTCTATGATTAGGCCTATGTATTAGGTCTATTAATCAAATTCCTAATATTAGACATATTTGTAGGTCTTCTAATCATCTTTATTCACATTAATAATTTTTTTTTCTCTAATTAATTCGTTAAAAATCTCTATCTTTCACTATTGTCAAAAGACTTTTAAGTTTTAAGAGTGCTAAGTGTACTCAGTCATAAGTGCACGTTAATGAGAGAAGGGTGGTAAATCAAGACCAACGCCTGAAAAGCATCATTATATCTTGTCTCCCTGATGATATAATGGAATCAGTCATCAATTGTTCAACTGCAAAACAGACTTGGACTGACTTGGTTCATAGCTATGAAGGCCCCTCAGATACCAAGGAAAACAGGATCATGGACCTGAAACTTGAGTACAACACCTTCAGGGCCAAAGACTCTGAAAGTCTCTCAGAGACCTATACCCGTTACAAAACTCTTCTGATTGAATTGACCAATGATGGTGTCACCCTATCTAAGCATGAAATCAATGTTGGCTGATGAGTGTGTAAATACTCATCATTTTTATCGTATTTTAAATGCCAAAACACGTGAAAACACTCGGAAATACATCAAAATACTGAAAATATCCCAAATATCGTGTTTTATATGTTTTAGATGCAAAATGATTAAAAACGAATGAAAATCGTACAAAGTTTGCATAATTGGCAGTTTCAGTCCCCCAACTTTCAAAACTTGACAAAATTAGTCCCTGAGCATTTATTTTGAAAAGAAAAGTCAAACCAAGTCCTTTAAAATCAAAAATGATCTTTGGGTGAAAAGCTTTCAAAAATTACAAGTTTAGTCCCTGAAGTTTCACATTTGGCAAGATTGGTCCCTGAACTTTCAGAATTGGCAGAAATGGCCCCTGGTGGAATATTGTGGAGGGAAAATGCAACTTTGGTCCTTGGAAAGTCACAAGTTGTCAAATTTGGTCCTTGGTTGTAAGGTTTGAAGAAATTACAGTTTGGTCCCTCAAGTTTCAACAATTGTCAATTTTGGTCCCCGGGAGTTTCATTTTAGAATAAACTACAAAATATACCTTGGGAATTCAAGACTTGTCAAAAATTGGTCCTTGAGTGAAGTTTGAGAATTGGCAGANGGTCAATTGGCAGAAAACACCCCTCAAAAATCAGAATTGCACTTTGGTCCTTGGGCTTGATTTATTTGGACCCTTGTTGAACCTAACCCTTACACCTTTTATAAATAAACCAACCCAATACCACTACTAAAACTGCCCTTGGCCCAACATACCCATTCCAGCCCATTACCCTTAACCCAAAACACCCACGTTTAATATAAAAAAGGGACGAGTCAAATAGTCAACCTCTTCTTCCTCCTCCCTCCCTTTAACCACTGGGTACACCACCTCCACCCAACACCTCTACTGCAACACTCCACACCACCTCAAAAGCACCCCCAAGCACCACTACCAACCCCACTATCACTCCCAAATCCCTACCTAACCCCCAATCCAACCTGGCAGTCCCAATTTTTATGCAAAAGTTTTGGCGCCAAAACCACTTTGAAGGCTAGGATCAATCTTGGAGCAATTGGACAGCTGGGATGTTATCACATAGCTCAAGGGAACCTCACAGAACCCTAATTTCAGAAGAACAAGCACAAGAAGAGTGTTTCCTACCTACCACTTATTTAGTATAAATAGGATAGTCTTGTAAGCCATTAGGGCATCCTTTTCTTTGTATCTTTTCTTATTTTAGACTTAGTTTCAGTTGTAATCTTCAAATTCTCAATTTAATTCAAGTAATATTTCAGTTTTAGTAAATTCGTATTTTCAATTTAAATGTTAAATTTCTTACTTTTTGCTTAAATTGCATCTTAATTAGTCTCAGTAGCTTCTCTAAGACTTGACAAAGTTATTTGAAGTCAAAAGAAAGCTTAAGCTCAGAAAAAAAAAACAAGAAAAATACAAAGAAAATCAAATAAATATAAAAAAAATTGAAGAAGAAAGAAAGAAGCAGAAGTAGCAGATGGATGTGAAGCATGGTTTAGAGCTCATGGGAGCATTAGGATGTTCATTTTGGTTCTAATTCTCAGTATGCCATAAGCTTAGATGTCAAGTAAATTTCCTATCATCAATTTTTATATAATCTGTGTAGTTGTTATATGTGTGTTGCTTGTTGTTTGATCTTGTTTGTTTATGCTTAAGAATGTTTAGTAAATGCCTCAATCTCAGTTTCAATCAATTATTTAGTTAAATGCTTTGATAAATTTTCTATTCAGTTTCTAAAAGGGTGTTTGGATTAAGGTGTTAACCTGTGTTCTTGTTGTTCATTTGAGGTGCTTTCTGCATAAACAGACTACCTTAGGCTAATATATTCTGGTTATGCCATTAAACTCATAGGTCACAAGGTAAAAAGTCAAAATCTCTTTCAACTGTTAGTGGCAGTTCACTGTGTAAGATTTTATGAGCCAAACTCTTGAATTCACTTTAGAATTAGTATAGGAAGCTTGATTAGGCTCATTTAGGGATTAACAAAACATTATCAGTCAATTATGGCCATTAAAAATTCACCAAAGTCAACTTGGATCAAAAGTTCAAAAGTCAAAAAACATGCATACTCAGAAATGGGACAGATTTCAATTCACTGTGTAGGGTTCATTTGTGATGAAATCAAGTAAGGGTTGTGGATTTGAGATCTTTGCCAGCTTGAGAACATATTTCAAAAAGAATTTTTAGGTTTGGAATTGATTTGAACAAAGAAAATTGGAGTGGAAGTTGATGGTTTGACATAATAGCTCCCCTGCATCTCACAGTTTTGCCCAATTTGAATTGCTTGTAGATTGTTCATTAGTTAGAGTTAGGGTGTGTCATTTGTATCTTTGGATAGCCCCCTAGGTAGAGTTTAGGACTTAGGGTTTAGTTTACCCTAGACTGCTTATCTAGTGCTTAATAATAAGCCTTCCTTTGGGCTTATTTTAGACTGCTGCTGCTATTTTCTTTTTGTTTCAAATTCATGTTCTGAGCTTGTTGATCTTGATTGTGGTTCTTGTTTTTGATTGTTGTTTTTGCTTGTTCTTGTTGCTGTTTGTTTGAGCTTATCAGCTTGGGTGAGCTTATTGGTTTATTTAAGTTTTTCTCAGCTTATGTTTGGCTGCTTCCACTTGTTGATGTTCTTATTTTCCTATTGTTGTTCTTGTTGAAGTTGCTTGCTGTTAATCTTGTTCTTGTTGTTGTTGTTTTTGTATTCTTGTTATTTGTTGCCTTTGTTGTTGTTTTTAGTAGTTACTTGTCCCACTTTGTTTGAATGTTTGTGTTGGGAGTTAAGAAGCAGTAAACAAAGAAAAGAAAAAAAAAAGATAAATAAATTTTGTGTAAAAATTTAGGGTCGAACCCCTGACCTCTTGCACACACAGACACACCACACACAACACATAACCAACTGCCCTAGGGACTTCTCAGGTTATATGTTGTGCTTTTTATTTTTATAGTAGTAGTGGTCCTTTAAGCTTATTTTAGCTTTTGTGCTTTTTACAGCTTATTGAAACTGCTTTTTCCAAACTTTTTATTTTTCTTAAATTTGTTTTAGCTTAAATTAATTTCCAGAAAAATCTCATATTTATTTAGATAGTTTTAGTATTTCTTTTGATTTAATTAGTGTTTAATAGTTTTTAATTCATATTAATTAGAATTTTTATTAAATAATTAATTTTCTTTTTTCAAAAATTTTCTTTTGTCTTTTAGTGCGTTAGAAAATTATTTTTAGGCCCGTAGGATTTGCGTAGCAATAATTTCGCGTTTTTATTTGTACGTTGACGTTTATTTAGAATAAACGTCACGTTACTTGTTTAAATTGTATTTTAGGATTCCCGATACCTATTTTTGATTCCCGTAGTATTTTAGGATTTCCCTAGTTTGCCAATTGCCTTTTGTTCCCTTTAGGTTATTTTATTTTCATCCTCGTTCATTAATTTTCCATTTTCGTTAATTTAACGTACCATAAAACCAAACAATATTTCCAACCAAACATACAAGTCTTTAATCTCGATCTTTCACGAAGCTTTCCATTCACACCTCGTTGGGGTACGCCTCGGGAAATCACTTCCCGGTCTCACTAATATCACATTGCACGAGTTTACAAGGTAATCTTTTTCCTAAAAGGTTTACTTGTATTTCTCTACGTCTTGTTGTCACTCACGATAACTTTGACTCCACTTTGTTGATATTTTTGTGTACTTGTTGTTTTGCACACTAAAACACAACGAATCACACAACATCAAAAAAAAAAAGCCAAGTGTTATATATGTTAGACGATTGGATTATTGAGAAATCATTCATAATATACCTCTTATATTTGTTAACAAATCAATCAATTAAATTTGTCTTCATTCATAAAAAATGATTTTACCATTGAAAAACAAAAATTGCCGCTCTTACCTAAAGGCAAACCAAGCCATGACGTAAAAATAAACGTCACAAAAAAAGGTGAAAGTCGTTAAGCAATAACTTTGTCGTTGAATACAACTTGGCTCATTCAAACAAACAACAAAGAAGATGAGGAAAAGAATAAACGACTTTCAACAGTCATTCTGGTTTAGCACTTAGTCGTTCAGAAAATTCCCGTTCAAACTACGGGGGAGTGTTAGACGATTGGATTATTGGCCCAATCCTTGGGCTTGAAGTCCATTAGGTTTAGGGTTTAGTTTATGTTACCTTATACGCAAAGCTATATTCTATTATAAATAGACATGCTATCTTATGTAATTGGCAAAACCATGTTTTGCTTCTTTATAATACATGTATATTATTGTCTTGAATTTTTAAAAAGATACAATAACCGAAGCTAATTGTATAACAACTATAAGCTAACACACCACTCTTTACACTAATTGTATAACACTTAATACTAAACGTAATGAGGACCAAACGGTTTGGTTGGTCTACTCATTTTGTTTGGTCTCCTTACTGTACAAACCGAAAGGCACGCGTCCTCTCATATTTTTGGATTGTTCGGTCCGGTTGTGAACCGAATGAAATGGTTTTGTTTGTCTGTGTATTTTTTGTATATATTTAAGTTTGTGAGGTACGTTTTTGGTTGTGAGTGCGATCCCTTTACTACAAGTGTTTGATCTTGATTTGATCTAAGAAAAAGAAAATTAAAATTATAATGATGTGACAGTGTTTGATTTGATCTCGATGTGGTCTTATTACTATCAGCCTAATAGCCAACCATTAGTATATTTGTAACCCACTGATATCGAAATTAAAAAGATCAGCCTGATAGTCAACCATTAGTATATTTGTAACCCTCAGATATTGAAATAAAAAGATTAATGATATGGTACCGTTTGATTTGACCATAACCACTTAGTTAAGTGAATAGTTCAAATATGAATAGCCAATTCAGTTAAAAGTTTTATCGTGGTTTTATCTAACTCGAATGTTGTATTTTTATATTTTGAATGTTATGTGATTGATAATTAAAATCAAATTCATTTGAGTTTACGACATTCTTTGTCAAAACATATAAATTCTTATATAAGACATTTGGCATCCGTTATGATAAAACTTTCATAAAACTTAATGAATTTAATTTTTCATATCATCTTAATATTTTACAAACCTTTTGATTTAATGAATCTATTTCTAGTTTTCTACTATAGTATAAACACTTTAAAGCTTTGTAATTATTTCACGTAACATTTAGTGTCTTAAGATCATAAAAAAGTCTAACATTAAAGAAATTTTCATGCCACATAGATATGAAATGAAATCCCATTATAGTTGGAATAAAACATAAACCTTTACAAGTTTTTGAACCTATTCCTAAACCTCTTATAATGGATGCTCTAAGAGCATCTATTATGGTCGTTTGTGAAAAGGTCTATAAAAAGATGAAGATGTCTAAAAATTTATAAACCATAGTAGATGTATATTTCAAGCCTATGTGGCATGAATAGGTCTAGGATTTTGAAGAGGTCCAAAATTTAAGTATTTGGTAAAGGTTAAGTATGCTTTATGATATGAAAAGGTTTATGAATAATTTTATCCATAATAGAAATAGGTTTATAATTTGAAAAGGTTTATAAATTAATGAAGTTTTAAATGTATAAAACCTTTTTATATGTTTATTATAGTGGATGCTCTAAAAAGTATGAAACGGATAGATTATAAAGACTCTCCAGATCTACAAGTTGTACCCCCCCCTGTTTTTTTCGATGTTTTTATTTTTCTTTATTTGTTTATATTATAAAACCGTGAAACAAAAAGTGTATAATAAACAAATATAAAGTTTAAAAAGTCAAAAAAAAATTAAACTGACAAAGAGTACGGAACAAAACTGATAAAAAGCTGTTTTTTTTACTGCAAACAGGAAGATAAAGGAGTTAGAAAGTTGAAAACATTTGTACTTTCTATGGTCTAGAGGGAGTAACAATAGTAGAACCCAATGTGAAAATCATGTACCGTATCAAATCGTCTATCCATAACTAAATGTATGCATTTAACCCTCCACCTCTACTACCTAACTACTACCACATACACACATTATAACGAAGAATCACGCTATCAAATATAATTGAAATACGTTTTTCGCTACCATTAACACACGTTGACCATCGTATATCACTACATTCTCGCTATGACTGCAACATAGCGTGAGCGCCATGCAAATATAAAATTAGGCGTGAAACTTTGATAAGGCTAACATAAGACGAGGTAGCTAAGGATTAACCAAAAGACACTAAAATATAGCACTTATTTAAAATAAGCTAAAGCATTTTAAGAAAGGGCGTGCTTGGGATGAAGTTTATAAAAGCTTAAAGGAGTTTGAGTTTTTAAGATAAGTTAGAAAATAAGTTTTGTTTATAATGCAATTTTATGAAAGTTTTACGAGTCATAAGGTTATATAAGTTCAAGCTAATGGAAACAGGCTTATAAAATTGAAATACACTTTGTATGCGGATTTAGTCTTACTTTATGTCGGATTCGTATATGAGGAATGGTTGGGAGGACTAAAAATATATTTAATTTCATGAATAAAGTGACGTTTCAACTTTCTGTTGTTTATAGCAAAATGTTTCATTTTCTAAAAAACAAATCAAATATTGACACAATGTTTTACGCATAATATTAGACATATTTGTAGGTCTTCTAATCATTTTTATTCACATTAATAATTTTTTTCTCTAATTAATTCGTTAAAAATCTTTATCTTTCACTATTGTCAAAAGACTTTTAAGTTTTAAGAGTGCTAAGTGTACTCAGTCATAAGTGCACGTTATGCGCATCATTACGTCAACTTTTACCTTATAACAAGAAAAACACTCTTCTCAATAACATTTTTATAATGCATAAAAAAATAAAACTCGCTTACTTAAAAAAAAAACAAAAAACCCACTCAAATTCACTATACAAATGTCTATTCGCGTAGAATGCGAAAAAACGGTGAATCATGGCGTCGTCATAGGCACCATGGTGCCCATGCTAATCACACCGCAATCCTCTAAACCTTGCCGTCAACCTACTAATCAAGTAATCAACCCCTAATAAATTTATAAGTTAATGATTAAGTACTACTTTTATATCCATCATAATCATCCATCCGTCCACCAGACTTAAAGAAATGAAAAATAATCTCAACGTTACGTGCGACATAATTACAAAATCACAGCTAGCTATAACTATAATACATCTAGCTAGAGAGAGAAACCAAAAAAACTCTCACACAGTCTCACTAGGTGAAAGAGAAAACACACATACACATCCTAGCTCCTTTTAAATCATCACAAACTTTTTTATATATCTCTGAATATGATGTAATCTTGATTGTGATGTTTACAGCTTCAAGAATTGTTTTTGGTTAGAAGAGTGTTCGTTGTTCGTTATGAGTTCTACTATTAGTAATAATACCGTTGAAACGGTTAACGCTGCTGCTACTGCCATTGTTTCTGCTGAGAGTCGAGTACAGCCTACGTCTGTTCAGGTTCGTTGGCTTTTTTTATTGCGTGCTTTGCAAGCTATATATTGTTTTGAATTCATATATTTGTTTGTGAGATTATGATCTATGATTGTAAGATGTTTTTATTGTCTAGTAAATATGTTGTTTTGACGTTAATTAAACAAAATGTTTTATATAATTCACTATTTAGCCACTTACCCATGTTAAAAAAATATAAATAACAAGATGTGTTAATCAGATTCAGACTCGATGTTTGTTTATAACATGGTAAATATTTTAGTGTCGACGTTTCATGAAAGCAAACAGTGTTTTATGATTCGGACTTTTTGTGCCACCTGTTGTGAATTAATACAGACTCAAAGCCTTTGAATAGTTATGTTCGTTTCACTAACATTTTACCAAAGGATAGATTAACACCTCTAAAATACTAGTTGTACCCTCGTGTTTTTTATTTTTATTTATTTATTTTTATTGTGTAACTACAAAACTGAAGGTACGAATTATAAAATATAAAGTTTAACAAGTTAAAAATATTAAACTAATAAAAAATACGAAACAAAAACTGATAAAAAAATTGTATTCAAGTTAAAAGGGCTGTAGCAATAGTAGTACCCTTTTACGAAAATAAGAAGTTTTACGTGATTCTGACTTTTAGCCACCTTTTAATATTATATTCAACATATTATTACGAGGTGGTAATCAGTTTAGACTAAAAATATCTTAGAAAAAACAAACTGTTACCTCTGTGAAATTGATGAACCACTTAAAGTGAAATTTAGAAGGAAATTTATTTTGTGACTTTTTGGAAGATATTTGAGTTTATTATTAATGGACCACTAAGTTGAATATGAATAATGTACATTTTTGTTTCTATTGTTTGTCCAATACATGTAATCAATTATGCCCGGACCATTCGTGTTATATTTTAGGCTTGATTTTGAGATTAATCATTTATAGATATATACTAAATGGTCACTATGTTGATTTGCTTTAGAAGTTGTATATGAACTATATGTTATAAGCCGTGGGTCTTTTTGGACGTAGTTGATCTATCTTTTGAGTAGAGGCATGACTGGTTACATTATAACTTCCTTGTATCGTTAGTGGGATTAGGTATTGTTGTTGTAAAGTTGTATGAACAAGTATAGACGAGAATGAAGATATTACTTTGATACAACTTCTTTCTGTATCTGGCTCGAGTGCATCCTCACTCAAATAGTAGATATTGGTAATGAATGCTATCCAAGATTGTAACTATCATAATGAATGTCGTCCTTGTGTCCCACCATTTATAGATAAGGGGACTTTTGGCTGAGGGAAAGAAAGTTGGCATGAACGCGTTATCTTCGGGAATGACTTTTATGTTCGAGACAAAAATTTTGGTCCTTATGTTAAGATTAGGACATTGAGTTAAGTAAAAGTAATTTGAGTTCTGATCTATTAAAAGGTAGAGCATGAGGGATGTCGGGAGGAACAATGACATCCTATAAACATATTTCACCTAAAATGTTATCAAGGAAAACTTTTCTTCTGTTTATTTTTGTATGTTTTGGGGACCTCTTATTTCAACCTCACATAGCTGGCTCTCTTGAATAGCTTTTTTTTCTAAAGTAGGCACATTGGTAGATAGGAATCATGTGTTAATCATGCATAGGTTTTTAGTATATGAATGAATATCTGCACATAAATTTCAGTTCCTCAAGTATTGGAGGCTAGTACTAATATCAATTTTCAGGCAAAATCCTCACATAGTTTCAATTGGGATCATGGCATTAGTAGCTTTTGGACTCTAGTTGATGCACTATACGTGAACATATACAAAACCACTAACCGATATAATGACTGTAATATGTTGAATTATTTTATGCTATGACGTATTTGGTGTATGATTCGCCGACACATATTATTGACATTGCTTTCCGTATATTTGTAATCAGAAGAGAAGATGGGGCAGCTGCTGGAGTTTATACTGGTGTTTCGGGTCATACAAGCAAAGCAAACAAATTAGTCACGCCCTCTTGGCTCCTGAGCCAGTAGCACCTGGATCATCAGCACCTGTGTCCCATAATATGATCAACCCGAACTCTATAATATTTCCATTTATTGCTCCACCTTCATCTCCCGCATCTTTTCTCCAATCAGATCCTCCATCCGCCTCATATACACCCGTTGGTTTACTCTCATTCAAATCTCTTTCTCAAAATCCCCACTCTGAAGGACTATCTTCAATTTTCACTGTCGGTCCTTATGCTTACGAGACTCAGTTAGTTTCACCACCTGTTTTTTCTACTTACAATACCGAACCATCTACTGCTTCCTTTACACCTCCTCCTGAATCAAGACAAATTACCACACCTTCATCTCCGGAAGTACCATTTGCTCAACTTTTGACATCTTCTCTTGCACGTGCACGGAGACACAGTATAGGTTCACACCACAAGTTTCCATTGTCACAGTATGAATACCAACCTTACACTGGGAGCCCCAGAGGTGGGGTCGTGTCACAAGGCTCGACAATTCCGAATTCTGGCACCTCATCACCTTTCCCTGATAAACAACAGCGTGTTCTCAAGTTACGTGTGGGGGACGACCCTAAATTCATTGGGTACGAATACTTTTCGACTCATAAATGGGGTTCAAGATTAGGTTCTGGAACTGCAACACCAAATGGTGTGGCTTCAGCAATGGATTCAGGGTCAGCAACCCCATACGGATATGCGTTAGGTTCAAGAGTAGGTTCTGGATCCTTGACTCCAAATGGAAACAATTGGGGTTCAAGATTAGGTTCTGGTACTTTGACCCCAAATGGTGGTGAAACTTACCTAATGGAGAGTCAAATTTCTGAGGTGGCATCGCTTGCAAACTCGGCAACAAATTCCCCAAAGAGAGAAACCTTAATTGATCACAGAGTCTCATTTGAGTTGACCCATTTAGACATCACAAACCATCTAGAGTCCTCTTTTAGAACCTCATCAGGACGTCACTGGGATTCATTAGGCACTGAAAAAAGGGATTCAAAAAAGACCGAGAGTCTTTGTGAATATTGTGTGAAAAGGAAAAATAGCGAAATACTCGAGACACCATCAGCTGAAGAGGGCAAAGATAATCAATGTTACTGTAAACGGCAATCTGTCAGCAGGGATTTCAATTTTGACAACATAAATGAGGGAGTTGTTGAAGGCTCCCAAAACAACTGGACTTTCTTTCCTATGTTGCAGCCATCGGTTAAACCAAGCTGAGGCTGCTTACTATATAGTTAGAGCTACACACATGTCTGTTTGCTGAAATCGGTTAACCACAAAGGGTAATTTTGAATCTGGTGGCTATGAACCGAGGAACAACCAATCTGCAGGTGATAGTTTTGGTTTATAATCTTGGCTCATTGTTGTATGCAATTTATATACAATACGTAAGTACGCATGTAGATTTGTCATGAGTTAGTACAGTTTCACATGTATTATGGATTTTAAATAGAAAGGATTAAATCTTTTAATGGTAATAGAAAGATGAACCAACATGTAGAAATCTTTTCTCTGTTTACCGAATAATTTTTCAAGTGTTAATGTGGTTCAGATGCTACTTTTGGCTATGTATCTAGCAAATCTTAGACCTAAACATTTGAGTGTTTTTTCACTTTTTTGAGCTATTTATACATTCCAGTTGCTGACTTTTACCCGGGCTGCAAACGAGTCAGACTTGGCCACCTTACAAAATCAATTTGATAGCTCGATGAGCTTTTGAGCAGGATTCAAGCTTGAAAATATTATTTGCAATGAGAAACCATGCTGAACTAAGCAAGCTTTATGAAAGCTCAATTTAGGCCTGATATAGAGCTTACCTTACGTCAGAGTCTAGTTCATATAAGCTTTACCACAGTTGTGAAATCTTCATTGAGTGAGACCAAAATAAGGCACCTCTTTTCTTGACCTTACATATCCAATCGGACCTTTATCTTATTATATGGCTTACTGTATGTCCATTTTGTTGATTCATGCTCAGTCTTAAGATCCATCTTGTTAGTCATTGGGCCTTAGATACCAACGGGCCGGTTGGCCGGACACACTCACACAACTACACAAGCGAGGGCAGATATACTAGTGGGCGCCGGAGGGTATGCACATGTATATCCTTTGAACATCATTCGTAGTTTTTATTTATTTATTTATTTTTTTTCCCTATTATTATTATTATTATTATTATTATTATTATTATTATTATTATTATTATTATTATTAATGATTCTACATATGTTTTAGAGTTTTACCCCAAGTGAATATTCAATCCATTTAAAAATAAAATAAAATAAATGCATACCCTGTGACAGATTTCTGGGCCGCCACTACACATAAGTCAATTCATTCGTGATGCAAAGTTGGACATATTTATGAACCGCCACTGCACATAAGTCAATTCATTGGTGATGTAAAGTTGGCGAGATAGTCTTAGTCTATCTTAAATGGTGTTTTACAATCAACTGATTAAGGTTATATACAAGGTGAATTGAGTTATGTTGTTACTTCTAATCTCAAACGTATCAAATCATAATCTATAAGACCGATGCTAATGGGCGTTGGTTTTCACCAAGCAACCCCAAAAACAACGCGCCGCTGCCATTAGCAAATTCAAAAGTGTCGCGTCGCTTGGCGCCAATTTGAAAGATTCGGTTGATTGAGTGACCAAAACATTTACAAAGCAACTCCATATTTTTATTACCTTTCCTCCTCTATAAAACCCAACTTCTATCTCCTGCATTTTTTCATACTTCCCTTCTTCATTTTTATTCTTTTACCAACCGAAACACTAGCTAATTGTGGTTGGGGTGGAGTTATGGAGAGAGAAAGCTGAGGTGGCGGTGACGTGACGGGGTTGCTTGGGTCAGAAATTGGTCACCATTAGCATTAGTCTAATCAAAAGGAACATATATATCAAATGGTTAAATGAGTTGTTGTGTGTCTATTCCGAGTTTAGGGTCATTTATAGCATATTTCTAATTACAAGGTCTCTAATGACAATAATAGCAATAATGTCTCGGTGGTTAGCTTATATATCAGCAATTCTAATCATATCACGTTTATGAATGAATTAATAAAAATTCTTCTCCGATTTTCTCTATCACTGTTCACTGTTTCATATCACACACTAACCGATCCTTATCGAAAGCTATTCTAAATCCCTAGCTTTCCTCGTTGATTGGAGGGTTAACTACCCATCGAGCTTAGCTTGGTCTTAATCAAATCCGAACCGTAACACGAGTGTATATGGAATATATTGATTATTGTTGCTAAATAGTTTTGGTGATCATATTGGTTGCAAGTCAACCAAAAACACGTGACACGCCCAACACTGATTGTTAACACGTTATCTAGTGTGTGAAACCCGTCACATTTTGTCGCATCTAGTACATATTTTATATAGAGAAACAATTTGCTTCGATCCACTAGTTCCGTCAAAAAGTGCCAAAGATCATGGTAACAAAATAATATCAACATTGGACCATGCATGAATCTTGTGGACTTCGCCTTTACTCCTAAAAAAGAGACCAGATACCTTACACTTTCAAATATTCGAAACAAAAGAATATTGGTTTAATGATAAAATATACAATATAAAGAGAAGTAAGAAAACGTGAATAGCTAAACTAAATTAACAAGTGAGCCGAAGTTAACAATGGCTTACGTCTTTTATTAAGCTAACAATAAGTTTGCATTGTATTTTTCTGTTTCTAGCCTTCCAGGTCAGTAAAATATTTGTCGTGTAGCGACTTTTGGCCAGGACAAATTTATCCTCGCCAAAAGTTGGTTGCTCGTTCTCCATTTTGGTGTAGTGGTTGTGGAGTATATATTTTACAAAAAATGATTCTTTGTATAGAAAGTTAGGAACCAAGATGGACTGAAATGAACGATCACCTAATAAATGTCGACTCAATCACAAAACTTAAGAGACATTTTGGACCATCATATACAATAAAGAACGTTATATATGCTTCCGAGTTCCGACATAGATACATGTCGATATGTATGTTTGTTTTCGCTTTTTTCGGTATAAAAAGACATCCAGAGTTGTGTTTTTAAGTCTAACTCGACGTTGGATTCTAAGTAGAATGTTGGGAAAACATTAATGGTAGCAATTGGTACCCATATTTGTCTCTCTAGGATGGTAAGAAGCTTTGCAGAATTGATTATGACATGAGACTATAGAAGATGCATTAAAGCACAACGGATCCTATGTTGGAATTATTCATATAATCCTATCTCATGTTTTTTTATACCCTTGTAAGAAACATAAATAAAGATATTGAAACATAAATAAAACCCAATGGTCAAAAAAGTAGTTGAAATATGTTTAATACCACTTCAATGTTCAAAACAAAAAGGTAAAATAATTAGAAGTGTATGTTTTTACTATAGAAAATTTCGGCATCTTCAATTAAATTACTCGTAAATGACACTATATATTATACGGCTCGTAACTATCGACCATTTAATTCCATGATTTTTAAATGCATCACAATAACTTATAATAATCATAGAAAATGTTTGCATATTTAAATGAAATAAATAATGCACATATGATTCAAGACTTCAAGCCATGTGCTAGTTTTCATTTGTGTTGCTTAAGCACCATGTCCCATGTGATGTGTTTATCATGTTTTGTATTTTGTTGAGCAAAAGAAAATATATACTTGTGGATGGGGGCTTTACTTTATTTTAATAGATATTGTTATAATAAACTTTTTTAAGAAGAGCTATCAGTATGATTGCCGTGAATAATTGATGAAATAAGATCAAAGACTTATGTTTCGATGGTATTTTATGTTGTGTGAGAAGTTACTTAACTAAATGGTTGTGGATTCAAGTCCTGCTTAAGCATATGAGTTATATTTGTGATGTAAATGTTGTGAGATAGTTAAAATTGTGGTTCTCAAAAAAATAAATAAATTGATGAAGTAATTGTAAAGGGAATTGATCTTTCGATGAAGAGTTTCCCCCGTTTTAGGCACGTCAAGTGAATATGACAAAGAAGTAAAGTGGTGTTGGTTCATCGTGAGAGGAAGCTTACAAGCAAGGCTGACGAGGACGGAGTGTAGAAGCCTAATGGACTCATTCTCAGCGAAAATCCCTTCACGTCCAGATTTTTATTATAAACGTACACAATATCTTAGCAGTGACAATTAAGGAATCTACCAACAAAATCTTTGGTTAATATCATTGCTAAAGGAAAGACTAGGATCTATCTTTTACAAATATCTTTATGTTGATAATGATCGATATGAGCGCGTACTAGATGTTACAAAATCTTTTTCTCCTGAATAAACGGGAAACCCCAAATGAACGATAACTAAATAAACCTTAAACGAAAAACCAGAAACAGGAAAAAACAACTTATCACGGCTCAATTATGGTTTCTATTTTTACATACCCACGGTTTCCTAAACAGAACCGTGTATGATATACATATATATCTTAACTATATAATAATTCAGGATTACTTTTATATTACAAACCTTTTTAATTAGGGTAAACTGCAAAAAATGTCCCTTAACTTTTCCGATTTTGCGAAAGTTGTCCTCATAAAAGAATTTTAGCATAAAATGTCCATGAGTAGGTTTCCTTAGGCAAAAAGTGTCCTTGAGGCTCACGTTTGTTTGCAAAAACGGTTTTTTGCCTAACGATCGTTAGCGAAGCCCGTTAGTCAGTCCTCACTTGCGTTGCACGTGAGGGTATTTTCGTCTTTTCACCTTTCCCGCTTGCATGACAAAACTCTTCCCACCCAACACGATAATCGACGAGGACATTGTTTGCTAATCAAATGATTCGTGTAGAACAGTTTAAGACGACCAAATCATACACACAAATACATTCTATCTTCTTTCAATACTCACCCACAAAACAATACCATGATAGTGTTATCTCCATTTTGGCAAATTCGAACTCCTTTGTTTCCATAATATGAGCTTCATGCTATTTACAGTAAGTTGTCATTTATTTTTATTATTCGAACATGCATTTGTACTACATTGTATGATATGTCATGGTTTTCATACTTATAAGTTATTTGTTTTCCTAATTAACCAAAGTTGAATGCTACACTGTTCACTCTGAAAATTCACCACAAAGGGCTCTTCACATATCCACCTAACCGAAAATATTTGCTTGGAGATATAGCGTATGTTGACATGATTGATGTTAACCATTTCCGCATTGAGGAGTATGTTGGAATGTTAGAAGCACTAGGATTAGGGGATAGGCTGTTCTCATTAGGGGATAGGTTGTTCTCACATTTTAGGAACCCTGAGAAATCTTTGGATGATGGGTTGGTCCCATTCATGAGTGTGGAAGATGTCGTGCAACTGTTTAAGTACGTGCCTCGTTTTAAGGAAATAGAGGTTTATATTGAAGAAGGTATTTCATCAGTCGAGGACTATTCATTGTACATGAGGTATAGTCGTGGTAAGGGTGTTGTGCTTAAAGATATAGAGGATGGTGATGTAGTTAAGCAGGATGGTGAGTTGTTTTTGCTAGAAGATATAGAGGATGGTGATGTAGTTAAGCAGGATGGTGAGTTATTTTTGCTAGAGTGGTATGATGCTACTAAAATAGGAAAGGAGGGGAAACAGGGTGATACTTCAACTCATGCTTCATCTAGTAGGGTTGGAAGCAGGGATGATGAGATTTTTTTTATCTCAGAACTCGATGATGATGAGCTTGTTATTCCAACCCCATGGTCTGATGAAGGGAAGAACAAAATAAGGGCAAGAAGGTTGAGTGGTGAGTACGAGTTCAAAAATGTCATGTTCGAATTGGATTTCTTTATAAACTGTGATGAAATCAAGGAGAAGCGAAGCAAAGAGACCGAGGCGAGTAAGAAAGAGGGTGTGGCAGATGTGAATCAAAGTGCTGACAGAGAAAAAGAGAAAGTTAGTAAAGAGGATGTTGGAAAGGGTGTGGGTAAACCTGAATTTCAACATGTTTTGGAAGGTGAGGTGGAAGTGGATGGTGAGCTATACCACGTACAAATTGACAAATGTTTTCTGGATGAAATTGAAAATCAAACTATGGATGATCAACCATGTTATGGACCTATTGAAGAGGCAGAAATTGATTCCTTGATTCAAGAGGCAACGAATGATTTGTTGGAGATAGTCAAAGAGGATGATTTCGACCACAAACAAATTGTAGTTGATTGGCTGGATGATCAACCGGCCTATGTACCTGATCAAGATCCAGATATTGATATGTTGTTTGCTGAGTTAGATTTTGTTATTCAAAATATGTCAGTTCTTCAAAATGAAGTCAGAGATGAAGCTGTAGTAGTTGCTGATGAAGGTACAACAGCAGAAGTTAAAGATAGTTTCGAAAGGGCAGATATGGACGCTCCAGCTACAGCGGATCCACCTACCAGTGTGACCTCTGGTATACAAAAGAAGAGAAGAAAGTTGGATCCAGCTGACAAGGATGAGAAGGCAATAGAATCAGATGAGGAGGTTGATTCCAAGTGATGAGGGAATGATCAAGGTCATCACAAGGCAGTGGTGAAGGTTGCTTGCTTTTAATTTTGTTTATCTTAAGCCTTGGGATGGATTGTTTTGGAACAATATAGTTTATGTAGGTCAAATAACATTTTAATGTTGTGTCTAGTGGTAGTTTGTGCTACATGTATGTTTATGAACATGTTTATGTATTGTTGATCGATGTTATGTACTATTAGCAATAATATTTCTTCTAGCAGCACAACACACAAGTGAGAAGTTTAGGGTTTTACTTGCATGCAAATTATGTCCCTTGACTTAAGTATCTGGTTTGAATAAAATGGGCCATATCACGTGCCAAATATCCGTTATCTTAACATTTAGCTTCTTCCCCAATTCAAACACTCATCCAAACACATACCTAATAAACACTAAAATAAGTCATTCATTCGAAATGGCTTCATCATCATCTTCGGTTCGAAGTCTTCGTCCTCCACCACATACCCATTGCGAGCATAAGGAACCCGTTATTGAACAAACATCACGAACCATCTATCATCCTTTAAGGCGTTTTCTAGGAGGCATAAATTATTATAATGTAAGTGGTCTTTACTTTGTTTGTCAATCGGGTATATGCTAATATGTCTAAACATGTAGGGTTCAAAATGCGGCACCTTTTACTGGCTTGATCCTGAATTACCTAGTGCCTACTACAAAAGAGAAGTCCACAAGTTGATTTAAGTGGAAAAACGATTGGAAATAGACAAATGTAGTTTGAATGAAAAAATAAGAGACTTGCAAAGGGAATTTGACTATCAGAAGTCTTATTTGCAAAACCAAGTCTTACTTCTGCAAATGGAATTGAAAGAAAGCAAATCCGAGCTACTGGTTTATAGGAAAGGTGTTGTTGTAATGGCTCTGGTTGTTGCTTTTATGGTGTTTGCAGGAAAGTTGGTGTGGAAATCAGGATGTAATCTTGTAATGTAGAAGTAGAATTGTGCAAGATGTAATGTAATTGACTTTTGTTATTGACTATTAGGTATGTGAATAGAGCTCTGTATTCGCATTTCTAAGTTAATGAAGTTATGAAACAACCTTTTGTTATTGACATGGATTCATCCTTACTTTATTGGACAAATGTTTGACATACAAAAGTCAAACAATGTCAATTGGTTATTTTTGTTGTTACAAGGTTGGTTACAATCTCAATTAGTCAAACAATATACACCCGTTGGTTTACTCTCATTCAAATCTCTTTCTCAAAATCCCCACTCTGAAGGACTATCTTCAATTTTCACTGTCGGTCCTTATGCTTACGAGACTCAGTTAGTTTCACCACCTGTTTTTTCTACTTACAATACCGAACCATCTACTGCTTCCTTTACACCTCCTCCTGAATCAAGACAAATTACCACACCTTCATCTCCGGAAGTACCATTTGCTCAACTTTTGACATCTTCTCTTGCACGTGCACGGAGACACAGTATAGGTTCACACCACAAGTTTCCATTGTCACAGTATGAATACCAACCTTACACTGGGAGCCCCAGAGGTGGGGTCGTGTCACAAGGCTCGACAATTCCGAATTCTGGCACCTCATCACCTTTCCCTGATAAACAACAGCGTGTTCTCAAGTTACGTGTGGGGGACGACCCTAAATTCATTGGGTACGAATACTTTTCGACTCATAAATGGGGTTCAAGATTAGGTTCTGGAACTGCAACACCAAATGGTGTGGCTTCAGCAATGGATTCAGGGTCAGCAACCCCATACGGATATGCGTTAGGTTCAAGAGTAGGTTCTGGATCCTTGACTCCAAATGGAAACAATTGGGGTTCAAGATTAGGTTCTGGTACTTTGACCCCAAATGGTGGTGAAACTTACCTAATGGAGAGTCAAATTTCTGAGGTGGCATCGCTTGCAAACTCGGCAACAAATTCCCCAAAGAGAGAAACCTTAATTGATCACAGAGTCTCATTTGAGTTGACCCATTTAGACATCACAAACCATCTAGAGTCGTCTTTTAGAACCTCATCAGGACGTCACTGGGATTCATTAGGCACTGAAAAAAGGGATTCAAAAAAGACCGAGAGTCTTTGTGAATATTGTGTCAAAAGGAAAAATAGCGAAATACTCGAGACACCATCAGCTGAAGAGGGCAAAGATAATCAATGTTACTGTAAACGGCAATCTGTCAGCAGGGATTTCAATTTTGACAACATAAATGAGGGAGTTGTTGAAGGCTCCCAAAACAACTGGACTTTCTTTCCTATGTTGCAGCCATCGGTTAAACCAAGCTGAGGCTGCTTACTATATAGTTAGAGCTACACACGTCTGTTTGCTGAAATCGGTTAACCACAAAGGGTAATTTTGAATCTGGTGGCTATGAACCGAGGAACAACCGATCTGCAGGTGATAGTTTTGGTTTATAATCTTGGCTCATTGTTGTATGCAATTTATATACAATACGTAAGTACGCATGTAGATTTGTCATGAGTTAGTACAGTTTCACATGTATTATGGATTTTAAATAGAAAGGATTAAATCTTTTAATGGTAATAGAAAGATGAACCAACATGTAGAAATCTTTTCTCTGTTTACCGAATAATTTTTCAAGTGTTAATGTGGTTCAGATGCTACTTTTGGCTATGTATCTAGCAAATCTTAGACCTAAACATTTGAGTGTTTTTTCACTTTTTTGAGCTATTTATACATTCCAGTTGCTGACTTTTACCCGGGCTGCAAACGAGTCAGACTTGGCCACCTTACAAAATCAATTTGATAGCTCGATGAGCTTTTGAGCAGGATTCAAGCTTGAAAATATTATTTGCAATGAGAAACCATGCTGAACTAAGCAAGCTTTATGAAAGCTCAATTTAGGCCTGATATAGAGCTTACCTTACGTCAGAGTCTAGTTCATATAAGCTTTACCACAGTTGTGAAATCTTCATTGAGTGAGACCAAAATAAGGCACCTCTTTTCTTGACCTTACATATCCAATCGGACCTTTATCTTATTATATGGCTTACTGTATGTCCATTTTGTTGATTCATGCTCAGTCTTAAGATCCATCTTGTTAGTCATTGGGCCTTAGATACCAACGGGCCGGTTGGCCGGACACACTCACACAACTACACAAGCGAGGGCAGATATACTAGTGGGCGCCGGAGGGTATGCACATGTATATCCTTTGAACATCATTCGTAGTTTTTATTTATTTATTTATTTTTTTTCCCTATTATTATTATTATTATTATTATTATTATTATTATTATTATTATTATTATTATTATTAATGATTCTACATATGTTTTAGAGTTTTACCCCAAGTGAATATTCAATCCATTTAAAAATAAAATAAAATAAATGCATACCCTGTGACAGATTTCTGGGCCGCCACTACACATAAGTCNTTTTTTTTTTTTTTTTTTTTTTTTTTTTTTTTTTTTTTTTTTTTTTTTTTTTTTTTTTTTTTTTTTTTTTTTTTTTCTTCTTCTTCTTCCTACTACTATTATTATTATTATCATTATTATTATCATTATCATTATCATTATCATTTTTAATGATTCTACATATGTTTTAGAGTTTTACCCCAAGTGAATATTCAATCCTTTAAAAATAAAATAAAATAAATGCATACCCTGTGACAGATTTCTGGGCCGCCACTACACATAAGTCAATTCATTCGTGATGCAAAGTTGGACATATTTATGAACCGCCACTGCACATAAGTCAATTCATCGGTGATGTAAAGTTGGCGAGATAGTCTTAGTCTATCTTAAATGGTGTTTTACAATCAACTGATTAAGGTTATATACAAGGTGAATTGAGTTATGTTGTTACTTCTAATCTCAAACGAATCAAATCAGAATATGTAAGACCGATGCTAATGGGCGTTGGTTTTCACCAAGCAACCCCAAAAGCAATGTGCCGCTGCCATTAGCAAATTCAAAAGTGACGCGTCGCTTGGCGCCAATTTGAAAGATTCGGTTGATTGAGTGACCGAAACATTTACAAAGCAACTCCATATTTTTATTACCTTTTCTCCTCTATAAAACCCAACTTCTATCTCCTGCATTTTTTCATACTTCTTTTCTTCATTTCTATTCTTTTACCAACCGAAACACTAGCTAATTGTGGTTGGGGTGAAGTTATGGAGAGAGAAAGCTGAGGTGGCGATGACGTGATGGGGTTGCTTGGGTCAGAAATTAGTCACCATTAGCATTAGTCTAATCAAAAGGAACATATATATCAAATGGTTAAATGAGTTGTTGTGTGTCTATTCCGAGTTTAGGGTCATTTATGGCATATTTCTAATTACAAGGTCTATAATGACAATAATAGCAATAATGTCTCGGTGGTTAGCTTATATATCAGCAATTCTAATCATTATCACGTTTATGAATGAATTAATAAAAATTCTTCTCCGATTTTCTCTATCACTGTTTCACTGTTTCATATCACACACTAACCGATCCTTATCGAAAGCTATTCTAAATCCCTAGCTTTCCTCGTTGATTGGAGGGTTAACTACCCATCGAGCTTAGCTTGGTCTTAATCAAATCCGAACCGTAACACGAGTGTATAAGGAATATATTGATTATTGTTGCTAAATAGTTTTGGTGATCATATTGGTTGCAAGTCAACCAAAAACACGTGACACGCCCAACACTGATTGTTAACACGTTATCTAGTGTGTGAAACCCGTCACATTTTGTCGCATCTAGTACATATTTTATATAGAGAAACAATTTGCTTCGATCCACTAGTTCCGTCAAAAAGTGCCAAAGATCATGGTAACAAAATAATATCAACATTGGACCATGCATGAATCTTGTGGACTTCGCCTTTACTCCTAAAAAAGAGACCAGATACCTTACACTTTCAAATATTCGAAACAGAAGAATATTGGTTTAATGATAAAATATACTATATAAAGAGAAGTAAGAAAACGTGAATTGCTAAACTAAATTAACAAGTGAGCCGAAGTTAACAATGGCTTACGTCTTTTATTAAGCTAACAATAAGTTTGCATTGAATTTTTCTGTTTCTAGCCTTCCAGGTCAGTAAAATATTTGTCGTGTAGCGACTTTTGGCCAGGACAAATTTATCCTCGCCAAAAGTTGGTTGCTCGTTCTCCATTTTGGTGTAGTGCTTGTGGAGTATATATTTTACAAAAAAAATGATTCTTTGTATAGAAAGTTAGGAACCAAGATGGACTGAAATGAACGATCACCTAATAAACGTCGACTCAATCACAAAACTTAAGAGACATTTTGGACCATCATATACAATAAAGAACGTTATATATGCCTCCGAGTTCCGACATAGATACATGTCGATATGTATGTTTGTTTTCGCTTTTTTCTGTATAAAAAGACATCTAGAGTTGTGTTTTTAAGTCTAACTTGACGTTGGATTCTAAGTAGAATGTTGGGAAAACATCAATGGTAGCAATTGGTACCCATATTTGTCTCTCTAGGATGGTAAGAAGCTTTGCAGAATTGACTATGACATGAGACTATAGAAGATGCATTAAAGCACAACGGATCCTATGTTGGAATTATTCATATAATCGGATAATCCTGTCTCATGTTTTTTTATACCCTTGTAAGAAACATAAATAAGATATTGAAACATAAATAAAACCCAATGGTCAAAAAAGTAGTTGAAATATGTTTATTACCACTTCAATGTTCAAAACAAAAAGGTAAAATAATTAAAAGTGTATGTTTTTACTATAGAAAATTTCGGCATCTTCAATTAAATTACTCGTAAATGGCACTATATATTATACGGCTCTTAACTATCGACCATTTAATTCCATGATTTTTAAATGCATCACAATAACTTATAATAATCATAGAAAATGTTTGTATATTTAAATGAAATAAATAATGCACATATGATTCAAGACTTCAAGCCATGTGCTAGTTTTCATTTGTGTTGCTTAAGCACCATGTCCCATGTGATGTGTTTATCATGTTTTGTATTTTGTTGAGCAAAAGAAAATATATACTTGTGGATGGGGGCTTTACTTTATTTTAATAGATATTGTTATAATAAACTTTTTTAAGAAGAGCTATCAGTATGATTGCCGTGAATAATTGATGAAATAAGATCAAAGACTTATGTTTCGATGGTATTTTATGTTGTGTGAGAAGTTACTTAACTAAATGGTTGTGGATTCAAGTCCTGCTTAAGCATATGAGTTATATTTGTGATGTAAATGTTGTGAGATAGTTAAAATTGTGGTTCTCAAAAAAATAAATAAATTGATGAAGTAATTGTAAAGGGAATTGATCTTTCGATGAAGAGTTTCCCCCGTCTTAGGCACGTCAAGTGAATATGACAAAGAAGTAAAGTGGTGTTGGTTCATCGTGAGAGGAAGCTTACAAGCNTCAATTGGTTATTTTAATGTTACAAGGTTGTTACAATCTCAATTAGTCAGTTCCTCATTGACATTGATTCATCCTAACTTCATTGGACAAATGTTTGACATACAAAAGTCAAACAATGTCAATTGGTTATTTTTGTTATTACAAGGTTTGTTACAATATCAATTAGTCAAACATATCAATTAGAGTAATGAAGAAAGACAAATAAGGTACACATAAGGATAATTAAACTTAACCATTTTCTAGTACATGTTAAATGAAAAAGAAAATGTACATGAAACAAAAGCTACACATTGTTAAGACCTAAACATCCAATTTTGGAGATTTCTCCGGGTCAAAGGCCTTATGTGCAGCTTCGTAATCCAAGCCATCCAAGGCCACACCACCATTGTCATCTTCATCTTCAGGCACGCACGCCTTGGTCCGACCATACTCCTTCTCATCTTTAGCAAGCAGAAGCAATGCTTGTTTGCTTGCTTTTTTCTTTTTTTTTCTGCAGTCCACCACTGCAACCACACATTCACATCCCACTGCTCTTCTTTGCCTGCACATAATATACCATTATTAAATATTAAAAACTGAAATTAGGCATTGAATGGTAAAAGGTATTTGCAGCAGTATCTGAAAGAAATGTATAAGTAATTTACCTGATTCTCCACGGCTTGAAGACTCTCCTTGAGCACGTTTTTTCCTGAAATGAAAGACACATTAGATTACTAATATATGCAATTTGGTGAAAGATATATTATTGAATCTTTACATCACTAATCTATGAACCATACTTTGAGTTTTGATTTCTTGAAGCACCGACGGATCTCTTTCTGTTTCCTGACATACTGTATGGTACTTTCTTGCAGGTTTTTTGTTTAAAACTTTGGTAAGAAACGATTTGTGATGTGTGTGATACATGGCAATGAGTATAAAAAAGGGATTTTGGAATTCAAAAAGTCGAAATTGCAGTTTCCAAGATGCATGCGTGAATTGAAATCATAGGGGGGAACTTTGAAAGTCTCATTAGCATTTAATGTGTTTTTTTCAAACTTTTTATATTGAAGTTGATTATGTTTGTTACATCTTAATGAAGTGATTAATTATCTGTCACATGTGTTGATGTTGATTATGTTTGTCACATCTTAATGAAGATAATATGTGAAGAAAACAGATATACATGGTGGTACTAAAAGGAAATTAATCCATGTACAATAATATGTTAAACACAAACTTCATTACACTAATCATATGCTCCATAATATACTAATTAATTGCATCACAAAACTTAAAACCATCAACAAATTGAAGTACAACACAAATTCATCCAAAAATCCGTTTTAAAACTTATAGTTAAGCGGATAGATTGCATTAGCAACAAATTTAATTAGACATAGGACTACATAAATCATCCTATCAACCTACATTGTTTACTACATAACATTGTCTATGGATAAACCCATATAGTTCATCCTACATCACCTAATTATATACCATTGTCTAGTGACAAACCATTTGGTTTATCATACATCAGATACTTACAAAAAGTTTATCCAACTTACAAAAACTTTTAAACATTGTTTGAACCATCAACAAACATAAAACCATCGACTACCATCAATACACATCAAACCTTAAAACTCTTTGGGACCTGTTTGTGTCATCGGTTAAAAAGAAGCGGACCCTTGCAGCTGCACCAAAGCCGGCTTCCGGCCTCAACTCCCTGAAACCAGAGCATGAAACAATTGACACCTTCCTCCTCACCTTCCCTCGACCAGGTACCACCACTGTTCTCTCACGTACTTTGAACACTTTCTGTATCATTTGGTGCTTTACAACAGCGACAGAGTACCCAAACAAGTTGTACTTGTGCACAATCTTTGATGGTATAGTGTGTTACAAAATGTACAAAACTTAGCATTAGTTTTTTGGGGGTTATTCTAACACACATTATGATCGATCAATCATCCTATCAGACAAACAATATCTCAGACAAATGAAAATGAAAATGAAAATGCTACAAGTGTGTTACTGCTGGTGCATATTAAACTTATTAAGGATAAGTCTGCTTATGGAATTCAGTGCTGCTAGTACTAAGTTACAACTGCTATAGATTGATAGTTGTTTAGTTTGTAATCTCATTGAAATTGTAGCATAACAATTTGACAAATTATCAAAGTTTTCAAGACACTTACAAGTCGTCCATCTCTCCAGAAGCATGCAGTCAGTGTTTTGTAGAATGCCCTATCTTCTTGGTCATGGACAGTGTGAAACGACCATTTGCACATCCAGTTCATCCGTCAGGGTTCAAAATCTGAATTTAATNAGATTGATAGTTGTTTAGTTTGTAATCTCATTGAAATTGTAGCATAACAATTTGACAAATTATCAAAGTTTTCAAGACACTTACAAGTCGTCCATCTCTCCAGAAGCATGCAGTCAGTGTTTTGTAGAATGCCCTATCTTCTTGGTCATGGACAGTGTGAAACGACCATTTGCACATCCAGTTCATCCGTCAGGGTTCAAAATCTGAATTTAATAATACAAAATGAGTAAGTTACAGATAACCCAAAATGTTACACAGATATCATATACTTGATGTAGTTAAAGCTAATAAAGGAAAAGATATCATAGTCATGTGGCTGGTGACACAGGGCATTCATGGCAATATTGGTGCTGTATGTCTCCATAGTTGTGATGACCCCTCAATCAGGTTCAAACAACATCACATTATATTCCTCGCCCGGGACAGCCTGAGTAAAGACCATCCACTGACCAGGGCTCATATTCAAGTCTCGAACCAGTGTCAACCAACCACAGCCATACAAGAAGGAGTGGACGTATCGATCATAGAGATGATCACTGGCCACCCTAACATTGTAGTCAGTCGTGTTAGTGGAAACCACGACCGAATCAGCTGGGGTTGGACCATCCAGATATCTCAGAAACTCTTCCTGCAACGACTGCATAAGCAGAGATACGTCTATCACAGGCACTAAACATCTCCAAAATGGGGCACTCTGGGGTTCATAATTGTGAAACTCCAACCCATCCTCACGATAGCAAGTTACATAAAACAAATCCTCACCCTCTTCAACAAAATGTATGTACTCAACATCAGAACAGGTGATGTTGTGAATGACAAAATCATTCCACCTTGCTCCCTCAACAATACACTTAAATTCTGAGACTCTCCTTACACGAACTTTCCATCTAATCCCCCACAGTTAACTAAGTAAATAAACCATTGCCATGAAAGGAACCTCCTAGAACATAATCATTATGCAGTTCCTGTATATGAAATTTAATGTTTAACCCATGTGAATTAAATACTAATTAAACTAGTTGCTTAGAGAAATAACAGCTTGCACATAATGCTGTTAACTTAAAAACTCATCCAAAACATGTTAAGGACTGTCCACAGCGCAGACAAATTGATTACCAAACATGGTTACTGCATTAACGATTAAGATTACAAAAAATGCAAATACCATTTGAATGAAGTAAAAATCAGTAAATGTGGTTACCTGGTACGTGTGTTTTTTGAAGAATCACGACTGCTAAGCTCCGATTGTATTGTTCACATATTGGGTTTAAAGAAGATAGAACGTTTTATGTGTGTGTGATTTTGTTAATGTTAATGTGTTAAACACGACTTAGTTTGGTTATTTGCAAAAAATGTCCTCGTCGATTTTCGTGCAAGTGAGGTAGCTGAAGTGTGTTAAAGGCGGGAACAATGAAATGACGAAAATACCCTCACGTGCAACGCACATGAGGGTTGACTAACGGGCTTCGCTAACGACCGTTAGGCAAAAAACCATTTTTGCAAACAAACGTGAGCCTCAAGGACACTTTTTGCCTAAAGAAACCTACTCAGGGACATTTTATGCTAAAATTCTTGTATGAGGACAACTTTCGCAAAATCGGAAAAGTTAAGGGACATTTTTTGCAGTTTACCCTTTTAATTAATGTAAACAACTGCCGAGTAAAACTTTATTGACGTGATTGCAAACCATAAACGCTTGCCTGATATATTTAGTTAAAATTGTTATATCATACATTTTTAATGAATTTCTTGTGAAGAAACGGTTTTACCGACACTTAAATCTTTACAACGCATGTACAATGTTAATCATAAACGCCGGCTTAATATATGCAAATATGGGTTTTGGTTGGATATATATACAGTAAAACCTCTATAAATTAATACTCGATAAAATAATAACCTCGATAAAATTAATAATTTATCCGGTCCCAACTTGTGACCAATGCAAATTTGAACATCAATCGATAAAATAATAAGATAATATTTTTTTTGAAACCCCAACGTACATATATTGGTCCTAACGAAACTATAAATTAATAATTACTAAAAATTCCACAATTTCTTCAATGTCATGAACTTCGTAACATTCATTAGTAAATATTAATTAATTTCTTTAATGCATGGAATTCATCTAACTATCTTATAATGGAGGAAGGCCTACTATTAATAGAAATACTTAAAATTAAGCAATACAACTTCTAAAGCTATAAGTACAACAACCAATACTACTTATAGAAATTCCCCTCATATTTAATTCTAACATACAATTAATACTAACATTAAATACAATAAATAAATCATTATGTAATTAAATACAATTAATTAACTGGTCAATAAATACAATTAATGCACTAATTAAAACACTCCTTACATGAGAAATACAAATTATCAACCATATTATACAACCAACGTAAACACAATTCCTGCATTAAATGTCACTAATACAAATAATAAAGCACATTATACAAATATTTAAGCCCGATCGGGCAACGGGCCAAATGGGCTCGAGCCCGAACGAGCACGGGCCAAACGGGCTCGAGCCTGAACGGACACGAGCCAACGGGCTCGAGCCCGAACGGACACGAGCTAAACGAAAATTGTGATATCCGTAAATTTATTGTCAAAAAGAATATAATAAACTAAAATAGATGATTCACCGGAAAATTTTATTTCAAGGTACCCACCGCCGCAACGCGCGGGTACCCTGCTAGTAAATATTAATTGAAACGTGTTTTTCTAATTCATTTTCAGCTATAACCAGTTTACATTATAACTAGTATATTAGACTTAGAAATTTTAAAAGTAATACGTAAAACGTCTTTAAATTAATAAATTAACAATTTATCGATATGATAATATCTCACTAAATTAATAAAATATTTCGGCCCCAACATCATTAATTTATAGAGTTTTCCTTTATGCAATTATTAGCTTTTGGAGGATATATATGCAATTTGTTGTTTATGTGGGGTAATAGGGTATCCTGATAGCAATTAGAAGTCACGAGTATGAACGCTTTCAGATCGATTAAATTGGAGTGGATACCAATTAACGACCGGATAAAATCTAATTGATTCAAGTTTGTGTATGGTGTTGTGTTTGCAGAGATTAGCGTGATCAAAGTTATAATCAACCCTACGTTTTTCTGTATCTTTTAAGAAAGACGCTCTCTCCTAGTTTTTAGGTTTCAAACCGTCAAAAACGGTTAAAATCGAAGCAAGATAACTGTCAAAACAGTTATATAACGAGTTTCAAATTAAACATTTTATTTGGTGGAAAAACAAATTCTAATGAATTTTTAACATAGCAATGTTATACCAAATAAAAAATTTTCGCTGCCCCTTGGACCCTGCCAGGGGCTGCCGCCCCTTGGACCCTGCTTCTCTCAGGGGCGTTGCCCCCGAACCCCCACCAAGGGGGCTACCGCCCCCTTGGAACCCCCGTTAGTCCAGTTAATATACATATAAGTGTCGACCCTTATATGTATATTAAACTCAATCTATTTTACACTAAAATACCAACACAATTCTCCCAAGTTTTATTAGAATGAAAGAATGAGTATCGGAATGATATATTTTGTTTGTTTATGATAATCAATATGGTGAAACGACCTTAATGTAAATCTATCATTTTTGAAGTACTCACCGCTACTATTAAACTCATACTAGTTATGATTCCCAATTGTCAAACCAAACGGCACTTAAAATGTGCAAATATAAAAAGTGAGCGTCAAAATCATTGCGATTACAAATGGTGTGAAGCCTCGTTTCTCCTCACATGTAGAAGCCTAGAAATGAATCTGAAATGGTGTGAAATCTCGTTTCTGTTCACATGTAGAAACCTTTCGTTAATTTCTCCACACATGTAAAAAGAGAAGGGAATTTAAGTACAAAAGTATGTGGGGTAGCTTCTATATACTAGACTCTCTCTCTACTAGGCTTTAGTAACGTAGTAGTAGTATAGTAGCTATATGTAATAAAGGCAGACTATATTTACTGTTAGTAAAAAGTAGTAGTAAATTTTACTGTCAGAAATCACACACACTTATTACTTATTTACTACTCACTTGTGTGTACAAACAAACAAACAAACAAATCTCATTCCCTCAATCAATTGATTCTCCGTATCATCATCATCATCATATCTCACTATTCCAAAAAGTTCATTTTACTTTAATCCAGTTTTATTTTACAAGGTTTATTTTTATACTACCATTGATCTTAATTACTTTTAGTTATTACTGTATATTTTAATTGTTTTGATTATGAATGTGAGTGCAGATCTGATGTTTTATTTGTGATTGTGGATTGGGCTAATTGTTTGTTGACCTAGTTTTAATTAGTGATTGATTAATGTTATTGTTGGTGTTAATTAGTGACATAATAAACTAGATAATGTGTTTTTAATTAAGTTATGTTATGATTTAATTTCATGCATTGACTAGGTATTATGTATGTTTAGGTGATAATTACAGGTGTAGAATTTTTTGTTTTTTAGCTAAATTAGTTTGTTAAAATATTTTTGTTTCATGTATCGACTTTAATGTAGGCAGAACATCCAAGTAAATGGCTGGTTTATGTAACAAATCTAGTTGGATGCACTATGCTTGTTGTCCTCGTACTTTTTGCGGACTATGTACATAGATTCTGAATTTAGGTGCCCAATAATCAGAAGGCTGCATGAAATGATTTTCTCCATAGGATTAGCTGAAGTGTGTTAAAGGCGGGAACAATGAAATGACGAAAATACCCTCACGTGCAACACACATGAGGGCTGACTAACGGGCTTCGCTAACGACCGTTAGGCAAAAAACCATTTTTGCAAACAAACGTGAGCCTCAAGGACACTTTTTGCCTAAAGAAACCTACTCAGGGACATTTTATGCTAAAATTCTTGTATGAGGACAACTTTCGCAAAATCGAAAAAGTTAAGGGACATTTTTTGCAGTTTACCCTTTTAATTAATGTAAACAACTGCCGAGTAAAACTTTATTGACGTGATTGCAAACCATAAACGCTTGCCTGATATATTTAGTTAAAATTGTTATATCATACATTTTTAATGAATTTCTTGTGAAGAAACGGTTTTACCGACACTTAAATTTTTACAACGCATGTACAATGTTAATCATAAACGCCGGCTTAATATATGCAAATATGGGTTTTGGTTGGATATATATACAGTAAAACCTCTATAAACTAATACTCGATAAAATAATAACCTCGATAAAATTAATAATTTATCTGGTCCCAACTTGTGACCAATGCAAATTTGAACATCAATCGATAAAATAATAAGATAATATTTTTTTTGAAACCCCAATGTACATATATTGGTCCTAACGAAACTATAAATTAATAATTACTAAAAATTCCACAATTTCTTCAATGTCATGAACATCGTAACATTCATTAGTAAATATTAATTAATTTCTTTAATGCATGGAATTCATCTAACTATCTTACAATGGTCATGTTTGGCAACAAGCGTTAAGGAAGCGTTTAGGAGCGACAAGCGGTAAGCATTTAGATGAAAAACTTGTTTGGCAACATCTCTAATAGCGGTTGAAACTATCCTAACCGCTCCAAAATGAAATGCTTTTTGAATGAGCTTTCCAGAATTGCTCCAAGCGTTTAGATACTGAAATTACATATATACCCCCATTTATTTAATCATTTATTTTATTTTAATGTGTATATGACTTTTTTCGTAATTTTACACTTTATAATTACTGCTACAGCTACGTTACGAAACATGTTTTTTAAATAAACAACTACTGCTTACTGCTTACAGCTTACTGCTACTGCCAACTGCTTACTGCTTACTGCTACGTGTCGCCAAACATAGCCAATGGAGGAAGACCTACTATTAATAGAAATACTTAAAATTAAGCAATACAACTTCTAAAGCTATAATTACAACAACCAATACTACTTATAGAAATTCCCTTCATATTTAATTATAACATACAATTAATACTAACATTAAATACAATAAATAAATCATTATGTACATTAAATACAATTAATTAACTGGTCAATAAATCAATTAATGCACTAATTAAAACACTTCTTACATGAGAAATACAAAGTATCAACCATATTATACAACCAACTTAAGCACAATTCCTGCATTAAATGTCACTAATACAAATAATAAAGCACATTATACAAATATTTAAGCCCGATCGGGCAACGGGCCAAATGGGCTCGAGCCCGAACGAGCACGGGCCAAACGGGCTCGAGCCTGAACGGACACGAGCCCGAACGGACACGAGCCAACGGACACGAGCTAAACGAAAATTTTGATATCCGTAAATTTATTGTTAAAAAGAATATAATAAACTAAAATACATGATTCATCGGAAAATTTTATTTCAAGGTACCCGCCGCCGCAACGCGCGGGTACCCTGCTAGTAAATATTAATTGAAATGTGTTTTTCTAATTCATTTTCAGCTATAACCAGTTTACATTATAACTAGTATATTAGACTTAGAAATTTTAAAAGTAATACGTAAAACATCTTTAAATTAATAAATTAATAATTTATCGATATGATAATATCTCACTAAATTAATAAAATATTTCGGCCCTAACATCATTAATTTATAGAGTTTTACTTTATGCAATTATTAGCTTTTGGAGGATATATATGCAATTCTCCCAAGTTTTATTAGAATGAAGGAATGAGTATCGGAATGATATATTTTGTTTGTTTTATGGTAATCAATATGGTGAAACGACCTTAATATAATCTATCATTTTTAACGTACTCACCGCTACTATTAAACTCATGCCAGTTATGATTCCTATTATCAAACCAAACGGCACCTAAAATGTGCAAATATAAAAAGTGAGCGTCAAAATCATTGCGATTACAAATGGTGTGAAGCCTCGTTTCTCCTCACATGTAGAAGCCTAGAAATGAATTTGAAATGGTGTGAAATCTCGTTTCTGTTCACATGTAGAAACCTTTCGTTAATTTCTCCTCCACACATGTAAAAAGAGAAGGGAATTTAAGTACAAAAGTATGTGGGGTAGCTTCTATATACTAGAGTCTCTCTCTCTACTAGGCTTTAGTAACGTAGTAGTAGTGGCTATATGTAATAAAGGCAGACTATATTTACTGTTAGTAAAAAGTAGTAGTAAATTTTACTGTCAGAAATCACACACACTTATTACTTATTTACTCACTTGTGTGTACAAACAAACAAATCTCATTCCCTCAATCAATTGATTCTCCGTATCATCATCATATCTCACTATTCCAAAAAGTTCATTTTACTTTAATCCAGTTTCATTTTACAAGGTTTATTTTTATACTACCATTGATCTTAATTACTTTTTGTTATTACTGTATATTTTTATTGTTTTGATTATTAATGTGAGTGCAGATCTGATGTTTAATATGATGTGATTTTGTGATTGTGGATTGGGCTAATTGTTTGTTGGCCTAGTTTTAATTAGTGACTGATTAATGTTATGTGTGTATGTGTTGGTTTTAATTGGTGACATAATAAACTAGATAATGTGTTTTTAATTAAGTTATGTTATGATTTAATTTCATGCATTGACTAGGTATTATGTATGTTTAGGTGATAATTAGAGGTGTAGAATTTTTTGTTTTTTAGCTAAATTAGTTTGTTAAAATATTTTTGTTTCATGTATTTAATTTAATGTAGGCAGAACATCCAAGTAAATGGCTGGTTTATGTAACAAATCTAGTTGGATGCACTATGCTTGTTGTCCTCGTACTTTTTGCGGACTATGTACATAGATTCTGAATTTAGGTGCCCAATAACCAGAAGGCTGCATGAAATGATTTTCTCCATAGGGAAGAACCTATGCTCCTAGAGCCGAGCTTTCCTTTTAGGGGTTTTCCTCTGCATCATATAGGAAAGAGTTGTCTACTTATCTTTGGACAGTTATGTGAAATAGAACATGATAAACTTATCTTTACGCCAAATATTGCTATTCTGCTACTTAAGGTAGTTATGAATCTGGTGTTAAATCTGCCTTGTTTTGGGATAGACCTGAAAGTGTAATAATTGTGTCAAGTTAAAATAGTTGGATTCTGAATAATAGTGTTTGATCCATCTCTATATTTGCATCTATTGATTACATACTAGTAGGTGCGTCAAATTTATTTGTCTCTGTGCGCCCTATATCAATAATTGATTGGTTACTTAAGACGACATTTTCCAAAAACTACAAACAGCGTTGTATATGAAAGTCTTTCCATATGTATCTTTTTCTAATTCAATCATATGATTCCTCTCTTGAGGATGGTATATTGAAATTAACGGTGCCTACTTTTTGTATAATGGCAGACGTTGAAAATTGAATAGTCGAAGCCGCTTGAGAAGGTATTCGGGTTTTGACTATATGTACAGATGAGGCGCAAAGACAATTAACTCATTGGAATTTGCGGAGTGATTGATTGAGTGCAGATCTTTTATAGAATCTTGAATTAGTATCCGCAAATATGCCTTCATGGTGGGGCAAGTCATCATCAAAAGAGTCGAAGAAGAAAAAAACAAGCAAGGAGAGTCTTATCGACACTTTAAAGAAATTTAGGATCCCTTCTGATCATAAATCAGGTGGTGCTCGAAAAGGTTGCAGTGACACAGTTTCAGAGCTAGGGTCTTTTTCTAGGGGCCAATCCAGGTCGGCATCACCATTTAGAGAATCCAAACACGTCGCAAGATGTCAAAGTTTTCAAGAACGACCTCAGGCTCAACCACTTCCGCTTCCGCGTGTAGTTAGTAATGAGCCTGCAGTTATTGTATCAAGCAAACCAAAACAAGAAAACGGATCCAAATTTTCATCATTTTTCCCAATTCCGCATACGGATTATGATGGAGCAGAATCGGTTTTTAGTGAATGTTATAGTGATAGCGACGCTCCACCTGATTCAAGCCAACATAGTCCTTTGGCATCAGATTATGATACTGGGGGTCGAACAACTGCTGGCAGTCCCACCAGGTAAGGTTTAGTATTTATTTATTTAAAAAAAAATGATAATTCTCTTTCGTACTAACATATTTTTGGTTGTTTGGTGAAGCATGATTGTCAAGGACCAGTCGCATACAAAAAATCGTTCTCGGGATGTACCAAAACCACGCGACACATTGTTCAATACTCATATCTCTTCTTCACCCCCTGGTAAAAAACGATTAGGCAATCACGTGCCAAATCTTCAGGTCCCATTCCATGTTGCAGCATTCCCTAGTGCTCCAGATAGCTCAATTTCCAGTCCCTCTAGAAGCCCTTTACGAGCATTTGGTACTGATTTTCAGCTACTTAGTTCTGGTCAATGCTCCAGCCCTGGATCGGGTCAGAATTCTGGGCAGAATTCTATGGGCGGCGACATGGCGGCAATATTTTGGCAACCTAGTAGGGGTAGCCCAAGCCCAGAGTATTCTCCACTTCCTAGTCCTAGAATGACTAGTCCTGGTCCTAGCTCTAGGATTCATAGTGGTGCAGTCACACCGCTGCACCCACGAGCCGGGGGTGCGCCCATTGAGTCGCAAAATACCTGGCCAGATGATGGGAAAAAACAAAGTCACAGATTGCCACTTCCTCCAATTTCAGTCATCACTTGTTCACCTTTCTCTCAACCAAATTCAGCAGCAACGTCTCCTTCTGTACCACGAAGTCCAGGCTCAAAATGGAAGAAAGGAAAGCTGCTGGGCAGAGGCTCATTTGGGCACGTTTATGTTGGTTTCAACAGGTATCAAAGTATAAATGTTTATATTTACTTCCAATACTGCTTCTAGTTAATATCATGCAAATCCTTAAATGGTCTGTTTCTATAGCAGAATGGCGTCCACATGTATGGTCCCGCATGTAGAGTTGGGTAATATGTCAAAACGGGTTAGGGTTGAAATTGGCCATGTTTTTAATACATGCCAAAATCTACGAATAAAACAAATTCAAAAGTTGTATGCAAAAAAATTAGGCTTTCGGCTACTTTCAACCAGTTCGATTAATTTCTTTTACCTACCTATTTTGATTTTACTTCATTTAATCCGTTTGAGAGGACATAAGCCGAATTGACTATTCATAAGTAAATGCGTAGCCATATGCAATGTTATTTCTATTATTGTTTACCAAGTGTTTTGACTTGTTACAAACTTGGGTTATATTGCTAGTGAAAGTGGTGAAATGTGTGCTATGAAGGAGGTGACCTTATTCTCCGATGATGCAAAGTCAAAGGAAAGTGCAAGACAGTTGGGCCAAGTATGTATTTAAAATGGATGCGTTTAGTTATTACTTATATCAGTTGATGCTTTCTATACTTTTTTACCAATGATATCTGTCTACCGTTGCAGGAAGTTTCTTTATTGAGCCGTTTAAGCCATCCAAATATTGTTCAGTACTATGGGTCTGAAATGGTAAGTTTCATACTTGCTAGCTCAATTTGATACTGCTCAGATGTTTATTTGGGACCGACCCTTTAGTTCTTATTCTGGTGTTTTTATACACTTGGTTAATTATCCGCTAATTTTGTCATAAATTGTGAATTCTGAAAGTCATGCTCCTGATCTTGAACAGGTAGATGACAAACTATATATTTATTTGGAATATGTGTCTGGTGGTTCCATCTATAAGCTTCTTCAAGAATATGGACAATTAGGTGAATCAGCAATCCGAAGTTATACTCGACAAATCTTATCCGGTCTTGCATATTTACACGCTAAGAATGCTGTCCACAGGTAAATCAAGTACTGAAGCAAACAGTGTAACTCTTAGCTGTTGGCTTTCCATATTGCCCTTTCCTTCATAATCTTGAAGATTGACCAATTCATTTTTGGTATCTTGTGATTTGTGCATAGGGATATTAAGGGAGCAAATATCCTTGTTGACCCAAATGGCCGAGTTAAAGTGGCAGATTTTGGAATGGCAAAACATGTAAGTTCAGAATATGCTGCAATGTTATGTTTAACATTTCATAGATTCTGACATCCGCAAATATTGCAGATCACAGGCCACACTTGCCCGTTATCTTTCAAAGGAAGTCCTTACTGGATGGCACCTGAGGTTTGTATAAATTCTTGTCTCACTCTCCCACTTAACCCATGGTGCATTTCTCACTCTCATGTATCCACAGATTATTACGAATACCGTTGGTTCTAACCTTGCTGTTGACATCTGGAGTCTCGGATGCACGGTTTTGGAAATGGCAACAACAAAACCACCTTGGAGCCAGTATGAGGGGGTCAGTATTTAAGAATGGCTCATTTACAATTGCTGTGTGTGTGTGCGCGTGCGCGTGCGTGTGTCAAGTAGAGGTGGCGAAATGCGTGGGTTGCCTAACCAGTTAAAAACGGGGTTCGAGTCAAAACCTTTAATTTTTAGCACAAGTCAAATCGGGTCAGGTTGGGTTGACCTGGAACACTTTTTGTTCTTTTTATAAAAAATATTTAAAATGGATTTGCGTGTTAAATATGTTTGTTTCAGTAAATTTCTTTTTTTAGAAAAAAGTTGATGTAACAGGCTGTATGCATTAAAAATACACTTTGGGCAACTGTTGACGGGTTTTCTTTTTAGCTAATTTCTCAAATCATTCGATCCCGTTAGAGATAGAAATAACTGAATCGTCCCATTTACAAGTAAATGGGGTTGGAATTGTCACCTCTAGTGTCAGGTTTCATTAATTCATTGTTCTAAAGTCCTCACTAGTTTGACAATTTTCTTGTGTCTCAAAACAGACATTTGGCAAAATTTTAATGTTTGATGCAAAATTACCTTCTCTTTTTGCCTTTTTTGTTAATAATTTGAATGTTTGCTTGAAGGTTGCCGCCTTGTTCAAGATTGGCCACAGTAAAGAACTTCCTTCTATTCCTGATCATCTCTCAGACGAGGGTAAGGATTTTGTAAGGCAATGTTTGCAACGCAATCCATTGCATCGTCCTACGGCTGCTCAGCTCTTAAATCACAGTTTTGTAAGAAATGCTGCATCTCTGGAAAGGCCAGTACCATGTTCCGAGCCATCAGATCCGCCACTGACAGTTACTAATGGGGTCAAATCTCCGGTATAGTCATTTCTTTATATTGTTACCTCTAATCTTAAATGAGTCCCCATACATGCTACCTTCACTTTTAGTTTGTTCTGTTTGTTTCTTGAAGGAGTTAACTGCATAAAAAGGATAAAAAGGTAACCAGTTTTGATATGATTTTTGTTTCGGGTAACCAACCATTTTCGATTTAGAAAAAAACCACTGTTTAAAGTAACAAACTTTCTAATATTTCAATGTAGTCTGACCCAGTTAGCTTGTCGAAATCACGAAATGGTGGCATACCAGCCAATGTGTCGGTAACTTTTTTATGCAGTTAACACTTTCTTGATCAAACAACGTTCCAAACAAAACAAACTTGTTTGATCTATATGTGCTAGTCTATTATAGAGGCTAGTTTATGTACTAATCTGCATGTATGTCTGCTGGTTATTATTCATTAGGGCTTAAAATGTGGATACATTATCATAATTCATTTAACGTTTTTCTTTTCCAGGGAATTGGACATCCGGAAAACCGGCGAGGACTTGATAACGATAGACTTGCTAACCATTCATTTAGAGTACCAAAACCTGGTTTTAGTTCCAGGTCTCTCTTCCTCCCTTTCTCTCTCGTGCGCACACAGCCACACACAAACATACACACGCACACACACACACACGAATGCATAAGGTTTTTGGATTTGCATCTTGAAACTGATTATCTGATTTTTGTGACTTTGGATAAACTGATCCTAAAATATAATATTCAATTTACTACTAGGCTGCAATCAGTTATCAAAGGGTAAAATAAACTTGTCTAATTGCCTAGTTTTTAACCTAACTCGACAGACGTCGAGTCTTTTACTACCATCTCACAATTTTGGGTATAGTAACTTGTGGTCATTTTATGCATTGTTCTCTTAAATAGTTATAGTAATTTGTTACACACTTAAATAACTGATTAGCTGATCATTATAAATAACTTCAAACATCGACCACACAACCAAACACTGCTTCCTACAGCCAGTTTTATGTCATTTTGAAACTGATTATCTGATTATTGTAACTTTTAAAATGCACATTGAAACACCCTGTACACACCCAAGAAGCAAGCATGCATACACATACAAATACTAATAGCTGTGCAAATCTTAAAATTCAGCTTCATTTTTGCTTTACAGTGATCTCCAAATTCCGAGGAATATATTGTCGTGTCCAGTCTCCCCAATCAGAAGCCCTCTTCGAAATTCAAGGTCACCTCAACACATTAATGGAAGGATGTCTCCATCACCCATATCTTCTGGTGCATCCAGCCCTCTAACTAGCGGTGGTGGTTCTATCCCATTTCACCACATTAACCAATCAGTTTACTTGAACGAGATCTCAAAATCAACCCGCAATCCTTATGGACAACCAGTCCCTGATATATTTCGAGCAAAACAGCCACAACCTCGTGGTAGCAACCCTGTGAAACAGTTGACTGGGCGCACTCAAGAACGCAATGGTGGACACGCGGTGTTGGCAGACTCTGTATCTCACTTACTATCAAGAAATAAAGCTAATTTAAAACCATATTTGGATCTTAATCCTTTATAAACCCGAATTGGAGCTCAGAATCTGAAAATGAGGTGTTCAAAGGCAAATTATCAAATTCCTCATGCAGTTTGTAAATTCAGTTCTGAAGTTATTGAGAACTCTACTGATTTAGCAAAAGAGCAGCACCCTTAACTCGTAAATGATTGTAAACAGATGAGTTACTTAGGAAACTGATGGTATGAACATTTAATTAAAATCTTGTACCATCACGTAGAAGGGTAGAGCAAGCTAGAGCTACTTTTTTGTGGAAAGCTCTAATTGCTGTATAGATATGGAGAATCAACTGGACATCAGAATTCTTGATGACCATTTGTATTTTGTGTTGGTTTATTCTAGTTCTCAGTATTTAACATTTGATCTTAAATGTAGTTATGAACTTCTGTGCTATGAGCATTTACATTTTATCAAAATGGAGAGACAAATTTGTTGGATTTATTTGGTGTTTTTTTCTCTTTGTTTAAGGATGTTTGGATGTGCACAAGGAATTGCTGGCAATAATTGACCATCTACAAGTATAGTAACTTTGTTATAGCTAATTAAGTGATCCTTGAAATAGCACTTACTTGAGAATCGACATAGCACAGTTGTAACAATTATTTGAAATAGCATTGAAACTCTGATAATATGATCACTCCACCAATATGACAATAAGGCGCAACGCGGTCTGAATTTCCAGAATTACGTAAAAGTTAAAATGTCATGGACATAGTACAGTTGTTAATTATATATATACAAGTACATATGTTTTTAACTCTTGATGTACAGATTTGATCCATCTTATGATAAGTTTTTTCAACATGTCAAACAATGTGCAGTAATAAAACCTTGTCTAAAATCTCAACGATCTTCATGAGAATCGGGAGAATGTTCCTTGATTAATTTCTCGGTAAAATCCCACAACCTTTTTGCTACTTGGGCATCATTAGCTTGGGAGCTTGCTTCGGCCAAATTTGAGTCACCAAAATACTTGCCACTGATTCCTTGAACTTGTGGGTGCAATGCTACATAGCATGTAGTTGATGCTCCCTGTAAAAAAGTTTTATTGTAAATTGAAAAGTTGTGGGTCAATGACTCAAATTTTCTCAAAGAAATAAAGTTTTTTTTTTTTTTTTTTTTTTTTTTTTTTTTTTTTTTTTTTTTTTTTTTTTTTTTTTTTTTTTTTTCTTTTTTTGGGGATAAAATGATCACCTGATGCACATCTCTAAGCAAATATCTACCGAATATGTTAGTTAGACCTATATCAGAATCCACAAACAAGTCAAGTTGTGATGGCATGAAATCATAAGGAACACAGAGATGACCAAATAAGAAGACACAATTATATACATAAAGAACACGGGGATTCACATGATTTGCCCAACAGGGATAAGTATTACCTCTAAAAAAGCTGTAATGGCGGAATATATTGGTGGGAATTGCTCCTGGATTAACTGAGTTTGCAGTAATCTTGACTCCATCTTCCTGTTTGTAAAATCATCATCACTATTATTATCATTATTTGTTCAAAAATATTATTATCATTATCCACATCGACATGCTTATCAGACAGGTACATCAAACTACCGAGTACAGATATTCATTGTGCTCAAATCTCACAAAAGGATTAACCAGTTTATTGCAATGTATATCGAATGCTTAGAGGCCTAATTCTCATGGACGAAGAGTACCTTTAATCGCCTTGCAAGCTCATTGACATGGAGAACATTTGCCAACTTTGACTGACCATATGCGGATAATGCGTCGTATCTGGATATATTCAAGTATGAATAGATAAAACAAGTCACCAAATTTGCTTTGCAATAGGCACATGCACATTTACATCTGAATATAAATGCAGACAATACTTGCCGTCTTTCATTCTCAAAACAGATATAGAGACAATCACACAGATAATTAGACGTGGCTACAAATCAAGATTGTAATTTACCCGGATTGGCTGTTAATTTGGTCAAAGCGAATCCCTTCAGGATAAGAGATCTGGTGCCTACGAGATGATACATTCAAAATCCTTCCTTCTTTATTACTTTTGTTTGCAGTTTCTTTCATGGTTTCCAGCAAAAGATTTGTCAAATGAAAATGGCCTGCAATAAGATTCAGTCATGCACTAAAACAAGTAAAAAAACAGCTTATGTATAGCTTATATGTTATACCATTGGCACCAAATAAAGCATGGAGCAGATACAACAGTAAATTAGACGCTGGAAAAGCAATGATAAACCATGTTATTGGTGAATGTGGTTTTATGTTTTCATTTAAGAGGTCAGCAGGTCACCATGACAGATATCAAACATTTAAATCACTGCATACACACTCTTTAAAAATGTAGTCACTGAATCAAACTCCATTGACTGCTTAACGACTATTCTGATTATAAGCACACGTCTTAACACAGGTGCACCCATGCTGATGTGGCACAACACCGTGCCACACAACCATTATCATAAGCATGTTAAACGTTGAATAGAGTTTGACAGCAATAGCAACATTTAGAAAGGATATTTGGACTAGTGGGCGTAGTAGTAGAGATTAAATAGTTTGCGATGAAACCATTTGATACAAAAAAGAACACACACATCGTATAAAAATCATCCTTACCCACATAATTAGTTGCAAACTGCAGTTCAATGTTGTCTTTAGACAACATGTACGGTGTTCCCAATATTCCTGCATTATTACTACAAACACAAAACATCACACATTACAAAACAACCCAAACTTACGTTCACTGTTTCAGATAAAGAAATGACACAAATCAATCTTACATTAGTATATTCAGCGGAAAACCAGACGCCTTAAAATCCGTAACAAAACTATTAACCGATGCTAAAGAACTAACATCCAGCTCCATAGCATCTATTTTCGCAGTCGGGTTTTGCTTCAATATAGCTTCTTTAACTTCTCTCCCAGCTGACACATTTCTTATAGCCATAACTACATGTACCCCACGAAGCGCAAGTACACGTGCAGTTTCCATCCCAATGCCACTAGATGCACCTGATATAAACAAGTTTCGTTAGGACTTTTGTCAAACAGATGGTGTGCATATGAAAAGTAGACCGAAAAAAGCCAAATGGACCTGTAACGATGGCGGTGAGACCGGAGCCATCGATCCCCTGCGTAACTTGTTCGGCTGTTGAAAATCTAGAAAACCCAGATGGCCCTTTGAATGAGAACATTGTGTTAAAGAACAGGAGTAACGGTTTTAACTGCTACTAGACCAACTACCCTATCCAAAAGTAACTATATATATATCCTCTTTAACTTTATACTAGACGAGTACCTGCGCATAAAAAAGATTTATGTGTTATAAACAAAAAAATAATAAAAGTTTAAGAATTTTGGAATTAAACACGATTTAATATGAGTTAATGGTTATAAATGAAAATAAAATAAAAATTTAGGATGCGTTTAGTTGGGAGAAAACAACCTTGTTTTCTACAAAATGTTTTGTGGAAAACAAAAAAATAGAAATCGCGTTCAAATTAACGTTTTCCAACAAAATGTTTTGCAAAACACAAAATCCCATATTTCCTAACTTAACAAGAAAAACTACAAAACAAGTTTTAGTTGTTTTCCTTTGTAACCCACAACCCTCTCCCCCTTCCTCAAAATAGAAAATACAAACATCAATTAAACGCGTTTTCTGTATTTTCAATTGTTTTGTAGAGATAAATTTCCCTTCTAAATTTTTACAAAATTAGATAAAGAAAAAAGAGAATTTTTTCTCTAACTAAACGCACCCTTAAGATTTCCGTGTATAGTTTTAATTTTTCATTATTATTATTATTATTATTTTTTAAATATATGTGTATATTATAGATTTGGGCTTTCGCGTATAAACGTTATATACAGTATATTTTTAAATTTTTTATGACATATTAAACTTATATATTTTTTGTAAAATTTTCATGACATAACAAACTTATAAACGTTTATAAATTTCAAAATAAACTAAAAATAGTTTTATACTCCATCCGTCCCAAAATATAAGTCCATTTTGGTATTTTTTATTGTCCCAAATTTAATGTCCATTTTTAAGAACAACCAATCAAAATGCTTGTAAATGGGTGTCAATGAAATTTTATTGGTTAACATTATAAGGACACTATTTTTAAACTTTGTAAAATTTGAAAATGGACATATAATTTGAGACGGAGGGAGGAAGACGTAAGCTAAAACAATATAAGCTCGTAAGCTAAAAAGTAAGNAACAAAAAAATAATAAAAGTTTAAGAATTTTGGAATTAAACACGATTTAATATGAGTTAATGGTTATAAATGAAAATAAAATAAAAATTTAGGATGCGTTTAGTTGGGAGAAAACAACCTTTTTTTCTACAAAATGTTTTGTGGAAAACAAGAAAATAGAAATCGCGTTCAAATTAACGTTTTCCAACAAAATATTTTGCAAAACACAAAAAATCCCATATTTCCTAACTTAACAAGAAAAACTACAAAACAAGTTTTAGTTGTTTTCCTTTGTAACCCACAACCCATCCCCTTCTTCAAAATAGAAAATACAAACATCAACTAAACGCGTTTTCTGTATTTTCAATTGTTTTGTAGAGATAAATTTCCCTTCCAAATTTTTACAAAATTAAATATAGAAAACAAGAGAATTTTTTCTCTAACTAAACGCACCATTAAGATTTCCGTATATAGTCTTCTTAATGTTTCAATTTATTTATTTATTATTTTTTTTTTTTTAAATATATGTGTATAGTATAGATTTGGGCTTTCGGGTATAAACGTTATATACAGTATATTTTTAAATTTTTTATGACATATCAAACTTAGATATTTTTGTAAAATTTTCATGAAAATGTTGGCCCACCCGAAAATGAAAAAAAGTTTATAAATAACTTGAGATTTGAGGATTATACTCGCAGACAAGTATAATTTTAAATGAAAAAAGGTTATAAAAATGAAAAAAAGCCTTATAAATAACTTAGGTTAAAATATTCTAATTATATTATGCAAATTATGTTGCCTGGTACCCATGCATTTAAAATAGAAAACTAAAATTATATTAATCTATTACAACAACATTCTCCGGTTAATTCTATGTCAATATTAGGCCCACTCGCATATAAAATCCTGGCTCCGTCACGGCCCAAGCGGGTTTAGGGTTTCTAGGGCATATGTAGTCACTATTTATGCTCGTAACAAACTTATAAATGTTTATAAATTTCAAAAGAAAAAACCCTAATGGATCACAGCGATCTGGTGAAAAGGATTCAGGCCGGCCTGGTGCGTTTGGAAGAAGGCATAAAAATGATGAAGGATACCAAAGAAGCTATTGACGAACATGTTAATAAGCTAGTCCAAATGAACGACCTTGAGGGGCTAGATGTTGATCAGGTTAATCAACTGGTTAGGAAGATGAAAGATCTTGATGACAAGATACGCCTCTCTATCCAGAAGCATCCTGCTCCTTCTTTGAAAAGTTGTGCAAGTTTGAAGGATGTTGATGGAGGGATGACTAAGGATCAATCTTAAATGCTAGCTATGTTTAAATGTTTCGGTAAGGAGGTCATTGGATCAAAGAATAAATGAAGTAATCTGCTTTTATGCTAATATATTACTAGTTATAATGCCCGCGCACGCGCGGGTTTGTTTTTAATTTTTTGAAATAATTATTTAAAAATTTTAATCCTATTGTTAATTGTATCTTATCTATATTTTTTGTATTTATCTTCTACTTGTGTTGTGGATAAATATAAAATGTTACCTAATAAGAAAATAATCTTTTTTTTTTTAATATCTTATTTATATTTTTTGTATTTATCTTCTACTTGTGTTATGGATAAATATAAAATGTTACTTAAGAAGAAAATAATCTTTTTTTTTAAATAAAATTATTACTAAATAAAGTATGGTTCCAATTTAATCTTATTGTTAATTGTATCTTATCTATATTTTTTGTATTTATCTTCTACTTGTGTTGTGGATAAATATAAAATGTTACCTAATAAGAAAATAATCTTTTTTTTTTTAATATCTTATTTATATTTTTTGTATTTATCTTCTACTTGTGTTATGGATAAATATAAAATGTTACTTAAGAAGAAAATAATCTTTTTTTTTAAATAAAATTATTACTAAATAAAGTATGGTTCCAATTTTTTGAAATGAAAAATTCCCAATAGAGGTTTTGTTTTATTATATAAAAGATGTTAAGGCTGGTTGTGTTATTTTATTAAGCTAACTATCCGAAACTATCAAACTCTGTTAAGGCTTGATGTCTTGGCTCCGTATTGGAGCGGGTCTGATCCGTAAACTTAGGTGGCTAAGTTGAGCCGACTCCTCTGTGTCATCTGTCAAACCCTAGCCATCACCAAATATCCCTAGGTGTCTACGTTGAGCCACATGCTTTTATTTTTGTTTCTTTGTTTTTTCTTTGATGTTGCTGCATGATGAAGATTAATTTCCATTTGTTGTCGGATGTCGTCATAAAAAATTATTACTTGCTTTAGTGCTTTTGCTTTGCTATCGCTTAATTTGCTTCAACTGCCGTAGATGAAGATTTGTCTCCGTTTGCTGTCGAACTGTCTTCATCAACAAAACTTTTCTTGCTTTAATGTTTATTTAGTTTTCTCATCGAATCCGAGCTTTTGCGATTTTGTCACTCGAATTACGGAGGAGTATTAGAAGATAAATAGGCCCAAGCGGGTTTAGGGTTTTTAGGGTTTCATATGTAGTCACTATTATACATTGTGGATAAATAAGACATAACACCTCACGGGTTTACAATGTCTAACGTCTCCGACGAGATTTACAAGTTTTCGGCAAGTTTGACCATCGTTGACTGCCGTTGACCATGGTTGATCGATTTGTTTGACCGATTTACACGTCGGCAAGGTTGGTAGCCCAGTAGTGCCTAGGCGGTGATTAATTGGTTTTATAGGCTTTTTTTGCAACATTGTTTTTTTACACTTTAGTGTCACCTATCTCAAAATAATTCTAGCATATACAATTTCTTGGTTGGAGGTTGGTTTGATGGCGACTCACATGCCATCGAGCAAAAAGCATCGGGGAAAAACATATGTAAGACATTGGATGGGACATAAAAAAAATGCAAATTAATTAGGTACATTTATGGAAAATTACACAAAAGTAGAAAAATAATTTTACGAATTGGGTGTGTTTACAAAAAATCAAGGTTCTTACAAAAAATAACACGGCATCACAAAATTTTATGGGTGTCCCAAGACCCTCCGAGATCCACCCTGGTTACGTCAGTGGTTTTTGCGTGGAGGTTTGTAGGCTAAGATGTTTGAAGTGGGGTTTTACTTTTGTTTAAAAGCAATAATTAATGTTAAATGAAGAACATCATGTGCTAGAGTTGCTTATCTAGTTTTGTACCAAGCCAAATTAGAACTTTTTGGTAACTTTTTTAGAATGGCTTTGATCAATTTAGGCCTTTATTTTGCCCAAACTTCTGTTTTGTAAGTCATTCCTTAAGCGTAACAAACATGGTTCATATTCATTTAGTTCGCTTACAACTTTATGTAATACTTCACAATTACTTGGTTATCAACAGTCTTGTATCACGAGTTAGCGCTCCTCAACTACTTAATTAACGGTACACAATTTTTGTAACAAATATTGAACAGGCGAGTCGGCTGTCAAACAAACGTTTGCTAGCCAAGTACTTCGGCGTTTAGCTAAGTACTTTNAAAAATTATTACTTGCTTTAGTGCTTTTGCTTTGCTATCGCTTAATTTGCTTCAACTGCCGTAGATGAAGATTTGTCTCCGTTTGCTGTCGAACTGTCTTCATCAACAAAACTTTTCTTGCTTTAATGTTTATTTAGTTTTCTCATCGAATCCGAGCTTTTGCGATTTTGTCACTCGAATTACGGAGGAGTATTAGAAGATAAATAGGCCCAAGCGAGTTTAGGGTTTTTAGGGTTTCATATGTAGTCACTATTATACATTGTGGATAAATAAGACATAACACCTCACGGGTTTACAATGTCTAACGTCTCCGACGAGATTTACAAGTTTTCGGCATGTTTGACCATCGTTGACTGCCGTTGACCATGGTTGATCGATTTGTGGTAGCCCAGTAGTGCCTAGGCGGTGATTAATTGGTTTTATAGGCCTTTTTTTGCAACATTGTTTTTTTACACTTTAGTGTCACCTATCTCAAAATAATTCTAGCATATACAATTTCTTGGTTGGAGGTTGGTTTGATGGCGACTCACATGCCATCGAGCAAAAAGCATCGGGGAAAAACATATGTAAGACATTGGATGGGACATTAAAAAAATGCAAATTAATTAGGTACATTTATGGAAAATTACACAAAAGTAGAAAAATAATTTTACGAATTGGGTGTGTTTACAAAAAATCAAGGTTCTTACAAAAAATAACACGGCATCACAAAATTTTATGGGTGTCCCAAGACCCTCCGAGATCCACCCTGGTTACGTCAGTGGTTTTTGCGTGGAGGTTTGTAGGCTAAGATATTTGAAATGGGTTTTTACTTTTGTTTAAAAGCAATAATTAATGTTAAATGAAGAACATCATGTGCTAGAGTTGCTTATCTAGTTTTGTACCAAGCCAAATTAGAACTTTTTGGTAACTTTTTTAGAATGGCTTTGATCAATTTAGGCCTTTATTTTGCCCAAACTTCTGTTTTGTAAGTCATTCCTTAAGCGTAACAAACATGGTTCATATTCATTTAGTTCGCTTACAACTTTATGTAATACTTCACAATTACTTGGTTATCAACAGTCTTGTATCACGAGTTAGCGCTCCTCAACTACTTAATTAACGGTACACAATTTTTGTAACAAATATTGAACAGGCGAGTCGGCTGTCAAACAAACGTTTGCTAGCCAAGTACTTCGGCGTTTAGCTAAGTACTTTGGCTGCTGGTTACAATGAAATTCGATGTTCCATTTTCTACGACAAGAATATAGACATTTAAATGAAAGGGTTTGTCCGTTACCATATATATATCATAATACCAATGTACAAAACAAGCGGTCAAATGTATTGTGTGCCTCTTATGGTTGCCGGGAATAGATCTACAACACCAATATACAACCGAACACTCTGTGTCATGTAATCAAACAATTCTCCAAGCATTTGATATTACGTTCCATGAATATTACATCATCGCCGATTTAAACCCGGACCAGAGTCGGTATCACAACATTAGACTTGACAAGGGACAACGATCGCACAATGTCATCGACCTAAAAAATGTCCTTGAATACATCTTTTATACATAAGCATCCTAACATTCAAAACAAATTTCATGTTTCCAGTAAAACTATTACAACATCATCAAACTTAGTTTTCTTTAACATACTTCCCATCACTATAATACCTCTTAAACGCTCTAGGCATATAAAACGGTATCAAAAAACCAAACAAATTAAACCCCCAATAAACCAAATTAACAACTGCCAAAACTCGTCCCATAAACAACCTTCTATAACTCCCATGAAACTCGCTTTCGGCTTTCCAAACCTCACTCCGAACCCATTCCATCAGTGAAAACAACCTCGTTGCGTTATAAACAACGGGTACTAAAACCCGCATAGGTAACGAAAACCTGTCCGAAAATGCAACACCTTCTAAAAACAACTGACTTGCTAATAGAAAAACATGCGGGGTCGCTGCTTTTATACCTTCTTTGTCACCTTCTAAAATGCCTTCAAATAACAAAAAAGCATGTCATATAAATTTGTGTCTTATATATTGCGAAGGATGCTTGTTTAATCATATTTTTGGGCTTGCGAGCTCATCTCATTTTGGCTTACGTTTCAGAAGACTATTTTTTGGTTTATTTTAAAACTTATGGGCTTATAGAGCGGTGGAACTTGAACATTTATTGAGGGGCCGAATCGGAGATTTATTTGTATCATCAACTAAATTACCATTAAAACCTATAATATTAGTACTAATTACCGCAACTTTAGGGGCCGGGACCCTCCCCTGTCCCTCAAGAGTTCTGCCCCTGGGCTTATATAAAGTTATTTTGGTATAACAAGGTTATATATTAAGCTGGTAAGTTTCAAAATAAGCCAGAAAAATTAGGCTTCATAAACCGAAATAATATAAGCTCGTAAGACCATGCATAAGCTAAATAAACACTCCATGCATGTTGCTTTTCAAAACAAAATAAAATAAAAACAAGAATACCTTCAAATATGTAGCCAACAGGGAGGAATAACCCTATAACGGCTCCTACGAAACAATAAATGTTAAGGAGACGATTATGGTCGAAAACGGGTTTGCTATCGGATGATGATAAAGTTGGAAAAGCGAATTTTGACATGAAGTACATATAGAAAAAAGATAGGATTACAAATGCGAAATCTTCGATAGCAACCATGCCCGAGGACGAAAGGACGAGAACAAGGACGAGGGCGTTGAGTTGTTGGAATGAAAACATACGTGATTTTTGTTGTGGTTTATTACTCATGCCACTTGTGCCAACTTCCATATTTTTATAGTTTTGTTATGTAAAACGCTGATTGTTTATCAATGAGATGTGTTTTTAGTTTTTTTGTTTTGTTTTAGGGAGATAGAGGAGGTGAGGGGAAAATGGAGAGTGTGAGGATGAGAGAACGATGAGGAGAAGAATGCATGCATGGGTGAGAGAGTACACGTAGCGGGAAATGGTGTAATGTGTGCCACGTGGAAGGACGACAGTAAGTAAGTACTGTCTGTGAGTTTGACATGTTGATCATGACCAAATCTATGTCGGGTGTTCATTGTCCACCGCTTGAAATTATAAAGGGCGCAGAAAGTTATATTGATCTAAGTAATTAACTATTTTGTGATTGTGGTTTGAAGGACAAAGGTAAATATGAGATTTTGAGAAAAGATTCATATGTCTAAATATAACATACTTAAGAATGATTTTTTTTTTTTTGAACATACTTAAGAATGATTTAGTTAGGTCATTTGTAGTATTATTTATTTTGGCATAAGCGCTTTATCACTTTTATCTTTTCACACGACCATGTTCTTTTCACACGACCACTTGTTATCTCCTTTTACGACATGCTGTTGTCGTCGCCATATTTCATGTTACTTAGTCATACATGATATGTTAAATAGATGAGTCGATATAATATTGACATACATGAGATGTTAAACGGAAGAGTCGAGATGATATTGACATGCATGAGATGTTAAACGGATTAGTCGAGATGATATTGACATACATTATTTGTTAAACGGATAGATGTGCCGTATCGTTTAGATCAACAAATTACAGCAGACAGTAAGTATGCAGAAAAAAAGTAAAAACGAAAAACACACAAAATACATGGATCGTTTTTATTTTTACAATATCAAATCGTAAGATTGGATTAAGATCTAAAAATCCTACTTAAATGTTCAATTGTCTTATACTTCCAGTAATCTGTATTTAAAATTGATTGTATACCAATACATGAAGAAAGAAGAGTTTAAAAAGCTATACCATGATGGAAATGAATCTCACGTGAGTTTAAAATATTAATGTATCTAATTGATAATTCAAACGATGAATTCTTTTTAGTCTAAATCTATATATTTTACGATTATATGACACTTAATTGTTGCTTATGCTGGTTTTATTATTTCGCTTTAACAAATACATTCATTTTTTTTAAACAATTTGAGAGAAGTAGGATCGGATCGGATCGAGATTTTACGATCTTATAGTAAGATCGAGATCCTACGTAAGCGGTCTTATGCCTTCAAGATCTTATAAAAATCGATTTGTTTTTCCTTAATAGAATCGTAAACTCATGTGATTTTAAAAGCTAAATGACGATTACAACACTTTAAAACGCGCACATATACACACATAACAAGTCCCACGTACAACCCGATTCACCTTCGAAGAAAAGAAGCGATAGGCACCCTTAGGGGTGGAGGTTGTGACAAATGTCGCACATGATTATTGCGTCCATGTAGACGATTACATGTGAGGGTATGGGTAGCCTTATAAAAACATGAGTTGCAACAAATTCTAACGTTTCATGATAATAAAGGATGCTCTTGACATATACCCATCATGATGATTACGATGTTTTCGTCACATATGAAAAACAGAAATGTATGACATGTTTAATTTCATGCATAAGAAAAAGATCACAGCACATGTTTACAATCAAAATGTGTCGTGAAAGAAGAAAATATCCGTACTCCACATGTCACATTTGGAATGAGATCCTCTCAAGTTGAGAGATCAACTTGACTCAAGTTGGGACATTATGAGCCATTGGATTTGGTCCAATGACTCAAATCAAAAGAACTTCTTTTGATTTGAACCATTGGATCTAATTCAATGGCTCACAATCATGCAACTTGAGTCAAGTTGATCCTCTAACTTGAAAGGATCTCATTCCGTCACATTTAGTCGTCTCTATCATTTTTCCTATCAAATATTTAAATGTATTCACTAGGTCAATAAATCTTTCGTTAGACATAAGATCATGAGACTGAATGTGTGTAGAAGTATTTGCAACGTCATGAATATATTATTGATATCGTAAAATACTGGATCATAATAAATCTACTTAGAAAAAAATCTGGTGTATAAACTTCCTTAAATACATGAAGCATAAATGGACCAATTTCTACTTTCCAATTATATCAACTCACCTGTAACGAGTGGTCCATGCTATTGCATTTCAACAGTCAAATTCATTGTACACTCTAGTGCAACGTTGATAATCGATATCATAAAGATCAATGCCAACGGTGTTGATACAAAAGTTGGGCGTTCTTTATTTGGGTTCCTGTTTCGTACCAATTAGATCTTAATGCTTGAGACCTGCGCACTAAGAAAGCAAACAAACACCGTTAGGCTTATCGTGGGATTGTCTCCCACGATTATCCTCAGGCGTGAGAGTAAGTAATCGGTTTTAGGGTTGTATTGAAGAGTTAGGGTTGTAAATCGTACCTCCCATGAGAGCCGTGATGCCCTATATATATACACACGAAACCTTATCAGTTTCGTGTTCCTCACTCTTCGGCGTGTCCGCCGATATCGGATATTTGATATATATCCCATAAATAGGAGATATCCCATATCAAATCCATAAATAACTTTGGGTTTGGGCTTTCGTGAGCCCAAACTGTTATCATAGTAGCCCACACGTGGTGGGCTTAAGTACTAGTGACGTCCATTATTTGGGTTCATGACCCGAATATAGACTATACATCATCATGTCCCCCCAGTCTAGTATGCGCAAGGTGAAACCGCGGATGCTAGACTCATAATCATTTGCGAAAAACGCGCCCCTATATGTGGCGGATAAGTTCAAATGTTTCCCGCCCAAAGGGATATTCGATGGATCTAGACTATATAAGTCCAAAAGATCTTCCTCGATAAGTGTGGGAAAGTGCAAAAAGTGCTTGTACCTTCTCGTTTCCCAGCCACTCGATTTTGGTGAGTGGGTTACACGTGTCACTCATCTGTGGTGAGTGACCCCCTATATAACCTCCTTCCTCATTTTCAATGTGATTATCACAGTGAAAACGCATATTACCACCATTAACAAACCCTTGAAACAACTTCCAAAAAACAGTAATCTTAAGGTAATCAGCGCGTGCGCTACTTAGAGAAATGGTTCTTCAATTACACGACTGTACATCCAATATGTCCGAGGAGGAACTTACTGAGTTCACCTCGGACTATTATATTCCTTTAGCACGGCACCCGGTGGTGCCGGATCCGAATGATACAATCGCGGACTTCCCCGTAGGGAAGGTTGGGGTATACACACGCCTTTTCGAGTGGGCGAATCAGCGTGTGCCCCTTTCCGTATTCCTGAGTGATATATTAAATTACTATTAGCTCCACATCTCCCAGCTTCATTGCATTGGCGCTGCCAAAATAACAAATTTTGAAGTGAACTGTCGCTTATTAGCGATTGACCCCACCGTCCATTTATTCCGCGCGTTTTATCATACGACGTGGTTAAATGGGTGGGTCACCTTCTCCAAGCGTGTAGGACCACTACAATGCTATACGGAGAAGGTAGATTCACTGAGGAACTGGAGGGAGAAGTTCTTCTGGATAGACGACGCAGTCTTTCCCTTCGGTTTTGACTTTTATACCCAGGGGTCCTTGCCGAGGGATGAGCGCCCCCTCCCCTGAGCGTATAACGCAGATGATGCGGATACCATCAATGGGAACCGCATCCCCATTAGGTCGTATCCGGAAGAGTTCCTGGTGCATATGGGCATCAGTCGGAACTACTTCCAGCCGGAGACGGAAGTGCCAACATTCTTGGATGAGGATGGTCGGGGTGGGTGCTTGTCCTTCATTCTTTATGTCTCGTTATTGTAAGCGCTCTTCTCCTTATGTAAGTTATGTAAATTGTTTATTTGTTTGTTTCATATGTTGCGCAAAGATGGATTTGTTCAGTGTTGTCCACCTCGAGAAGTCGAGATCAGTGACAGTGGGGGTGCGCCCACTGGGAGAAAGTGAGACGCCAGTCCTGGCTGCTAACGCTGGGCGCGTCATGGAGATGGCACCTGAAGAGCCTGAGAATTCTCCGTCCGTGGAGCTACAAGCCACGCCGGTACAGAGTGTTACCCCATCTAGGGAACAGTCTCCAGAAGCCGCAGAGTCACACCATGATTCCTCAAATAGTGTGAGGATCTTCGTGGTGGAACTGAGGAAGGTGAAGAGGAGAACCAGCCATTGAAGCGCAAAAGAGCGTCTTCTGGTGGTCATGGCGCGAGCTCATCCAAGAGATTGCGTCCAGTAGTTGACACTGGTGTGTCATCGGCGGTGGATTTGCGCCTAAAGTAAGTATCCTTTAACTATGCATAAGTTTCTTATTATCTTTGATCGATACTTAGCTATTTCCTTGTGTGCGCAGTGTTGAGGTTGCTAAGCCGTTGGAGGAAGGTGCATCCGCCACTGAAGCGGAGAAAGAGGATACCTTGTCTCCTCCCCCCGTGTAAGTAGCAAAAAAATCTGTGTACTTAGAACTTTCTCAAATTTTCCATATCCTTATGCTTTATTGATGCTGAAGATTAACTTTGCATTTGATTTGTCGCGCAGTATGGAGCCAACTGGGAATGCTGACGCGCGTGCTGGGAGTGCGTCGCCCCTTGTGAGTCCTTTTATAGATGAGGGGGCTTCGCAGAGGGGCACGGGGGTTGAGTCCAAGCCTTTGGGTCATTTGATGGAGGAGCTGGAGCTGGTTGTTGCGCGTCAGGCCGAGCTGATTGCGCAGTTGAGGACGGGCTACTCCGGGGAGAGTAGTCGTGCTTCGCAGAAGGAGGAGGAGATCTCCAGTTTGAGGGCGCAGCTGACAAGTGCCCAAACTGAGTTGGCTAGCTCCAAGGCTGAGTTAGAACGCTTCGAGGCGTACGCGCAGAGGCTAGCCGACGAGAAATTGTTGCTCTGGGCAAATCTGGACCAAGAGCGATCTGCTTTTGCACAGTACAGGTCCACATGCCTGTGGGCTCTAAAGTACTTGGAGCAGAATAAGTCTAATTTGTTCGCTCAGCTAGACGGATTCCGCAGAACAGTGGAGGCTGCGCTGGAGAGGCAGGAAGAGAAGCTGCGCAAGCTTAGCATAGAGTACGACGAGGAGTTGTACCCGCATTTGGTGTCTTCTGTAGCTGAGCGCAGGTATTTCTTTTGCGTCATTGTTATTTGCTTCTATACTTATAATCATTCAAGTATTATGTATAATAACATTGTGTTGCTCTTGTAGGTGGTTGATCAGCCATGGGCTCCGTCTGGCTGCGTTGTGCACCTTAGAGTCCCAAGAGGTCACGGGGGCTTTTGGGAAAGTTTTGGAATGTGCCGTGGCGCATGGCAAGGCGCTGGCTGCAGACAAGCTGGATGAGGCCAAATTGTTGACTGTGCCCCTTGCTGAGGTGCCTGGGTACAAGTCGGACACTCACGATGAGCTTGTTGCCGCCATGGAGGAGATGAAGCAAGTTGAGCTTCCTCAGATCGCGCAGCTGGAGCGCGACCAGGATTACCCGATTGATGTAATCATGAAGGGGCTAACTTTGGCGAGGCATCTGGTGGATGGCGCTGACCAACAAC
>LBNU01035085.1:123468-163206 GCA_014162995.1 Artemisia annua
AAGAAAGATCCAGCGAGCCCCAGGCGATACCTGTTTGTTCAGCGGTAATCGGGGTGGATTGTCTACTTTGAGGTTCGTATTTTGGCTGCGCCATGTTCGGAGTGTGTGTCGTTTCACCATGTAACCGTGTTACATTTCTTCAGGTGGTACAACGTTATTTAGAGGTGACAAGTGACGCCTTCTACTCGGGAATTGAGCATCCATGTGCTTGTGATGTTACTGCGCGTATGGCCGTATTATTCCGATCTTCCAATGATGTCCGTTGTATGGCGAAGGGAAGACCTAATCACCTATGAATTTCATCCAAGGCCTTTTGTGGAGTGCTCCTTATTACGACCATAACTAACAGCCTGTAGTTGTCCCATTGGCCATATCTGTTCTCCTGTAATAAGCCCGTCAATGATGTCGCGGCGGATAGCTGATTGTATCTCAGGTCGTAACCTCTTGAAACAATGTTCGTACATTATATCTCGGATCCTCCATCAACGTACATTCGTGATATCATGACCCCCCACGTTTATTTCGATGGTGAGTGGTCCGCAACTGCGTTGTCCTGCAGTCAAAGTGGAAAAGAGATTTTCATTACCGGAAGAAAATCTTTGGCTGACTTCTTTGCTTGACTTCGTCTGCCATGATTGTATCATGTAGATTGTGTCAGCTTTATCTTTAGGTGCTTCCTTTTTATCCACGGTCCTTTGTCTGTCTTTCCCATCTTTGATGTTCTTAACTAAGTGGTCCATCCTGCCCTCTTTTACTAATTTGTCAATTAGTTGGCGCAATTGGACGCACTCATTTGTGGTGTGGCCCTTCTGTCCGTGATATTCACAATATCCATTCCCTGTGCGCTTTCCTTCTGGGGTGCGCATTGGTGGGGTTTAGGGAAGTTTGCGCCTTCTGTCGCAAATATCTCTCTTGGAGTTTTTATCAACGGGATATACTTGTCGTTTCCCCGTGCGCCTCCATCATTGCAATAGTTCTTACTGCGATTACCGCTCTGGTCATTGGATTGTTTCCTTGACTGTTCTTACGATCTGTAATTCGAGTATCCTTTTTTGCTATCTGTGGCGGCAGCTTCTCCTTGGATGAAGGACCTTGTGCGCTTCATTAGTTCATCAAAGGTTTGGGGAACCTTATCATTTAATTTCCTAATGAGCTCTGGGTTATTAATCCCATTCATGAACCCTGAAATTTTTAGTACTTCAGGACACGCCTTGACATGTATACATTCGTCCTTAAAGCACTCCATGTAAGCACTCGTTGATTCCCCTTGGTGCTGTTTTATTCTGGCCAATTCCACAGGGTTCTTGGCGCACTTCTTTCTTTGAGTGAAATTCAAGCGGAATGCTTTTCTTAACTCTTCAAACCCGTTTATGCTTCTTCGTGGAAGCTTGCTAAACCAAGTTCGCGCATTCCCCACTAATGTGGAGTTAAACATATGGCACCACACAGGTTGTGGCCAATTTTCGATAGTAGCAACGGATTCGAAAATTTTTAGGTGGTCATTAGGATCACCCGTTCCATCCTATGTTTTAACATTGGTGGGCATGCGCCTTTTCTTGTGATCCGAATAATCGCTGATGCGACGCGTGAATGCATCCACCTTTTGGCGGCGCCAAGGAAGAGATATATCTTCGTCTTCTTCCTCGCGATATCTTCCTTTAGACTTCCAGTGTCCTGTCTCTTTGTCCTCGTTGTTCAAGGAGTTACTTGAGAAAGAATCATCCCTTTTGCGGCGCTTGCGCTGTTTTTCCTCAGAGTCTGAGCTTGAGGGACTTTCACTTGGGGAAATTCGTTTTCCCAGTCTATCATGAATCCTTCTGCTTCCAGACCTTGAAGAGATCTCGCTCGGTGAGCGTTGCCGTCCAAGTCTATCTTGGATCNAAAGGTTTGGGGAACCTTATCATTTAATTTCCTAATGAGCTCTGGGTTATTAATCCCATTCATGAACCCTGAAATTTTTAGTACTTCAGGACACGCCTTGACATGTATACATTCGTCCTTAAAGCGCTCCATGTAAGCACTCGTTGATTCCCCTTGGTGCTGTTTTATTCTGGCCAATTCCACAGGGTTCTTGGCGCACTTCTTTCTTTGAGTGAAATTCAAGCGGAATGCTTTTCTTAACTCTTCAAACCCGTTTATGCTTCTTCGTGGAAGCTTGCTAAACCAAGTTCGCGCATTCCCCACTAATGTGGAGTTAAACATATGGCACCACACAGGTTGTGGCCAATTTTCGATAGTAGCAACAGATTCGAAAATTTTTAGGTGGTCATCAGGATCACCCGTTCCATCCTATGTTTTAACATTGGTGGGCATGCGCCTTTTCTTGTGATCCGAATAATCGCTGATGCGACGCGTGAATGCATCCACCTTTTGGCGGCGCCAAGGAAGAGATATATCTTCGTCTTCTTCCTCGCGATATCTTCCTCTAGACTTCCAGTGTCCTGTCTCTTTGTCCTCGTTGTTCAAGGAGTTACTTGAGAAAGAATCATCCCTTTTGCGGCGCTTGCGCTGTTTTTCCTCAGAGTCTGAGCTTGAGGGACTTTCACTTGGGGAAATTCGTTTTCCCAGTCTATCATGAATCCTTCTGCTTCCAGACCTTGAAGAGATCTCGCTCGGTGAGCGTTGCCGTCCAAGTCTATCTTGGATCCTGCGATTACCAAGTCTAGCGTGGACATTGGTACGCCTCTCATTGTCTTCGTATTCCTCCGAGTATTGTGAATCGGATGATGTACCAAGTCTAGCGTGGACATTGGTACGCCTCTCATTGTTTTCGCGCTCTTGGTAGCGCGGTGGTGATGTTTCGTTAAAGTTAAGCTGGGCTTGTAGGCTCTGACTTGACCTTCTCCTTGCTTCCTCTTGCATGAGGTTAGTTAAAGTTTCGTAATTTTGAGACACAAAATTACTTAGTGTTAACTCAGGCGTGTCCTCCTCTAGCGCAACGATATCTGCTTCCGTATTAGGTCCCCTATCCCGGTTAGGCGCGCCTGGCGGCACAGTGTTGTCCACAATGGGTGCCGTTTGATGGGGAGTACTGAAGAGAGTGCGCTGAAGTTCTTCACTGCTTGGGACCACCGCGGTGGTCTGGGTAGTCCCTGTGGGCAATTCTACCGTTGGGAGAATTAGGGTTGGGCCCGATTCTTAGTGACCAGGCGCGTTGGTTGTTCCAAAGGCCTGCTTAGAGGTTGAGTCTTGATGGTTCTTCCTCGTGGGGTCACCACGTGTTTTTTCCAACTGCGGAGTCCGCTGGCCTGAGTTTTTGTGTTTCGTCATTCTAGTTCTTAGTGTAGGGTCCCACGGATGGCGCCACTTGTTGATACATAAGTTGGGCGTTCCTTATTCGGGTTCCTGTTCTCGTACCAATTAGATCTTAATGCTTGAGACTTGCGCACTAAGAAAGCAAACAAACACCGTTAGGCTTATCGTGGGATTGTCTCCCACGAGTATCCTCCGGCGTGAGAGTAAGTAATCGGTTTTAGGGTTGTATTGAAGAGTTAGGGTTATAAATCGTACCTCCCATGAGAGCCGTGATGCCCTATATATATACACACGAAACCTTATCAGTTTCGTGTTCCTCACTCTTCGGCGTGTCCGCCGATATCGGATATTTGATATATCCTATAAATAGGAGATATCCCATATCAAATCCATAAATAACTTTAGGTTTGGTCTTTCGTGAGCCCAAACTGTTATCATAGTAGCCCACACGTGGTGGGCTTAAGTACTAGTGACGTCCATTATTCGGGTTCATGACCCGAATATAGACTATACGTCATCAAACGGTGCGTCTGTTTACAATCCGACGCTTGTTAGTTTAGAGACACCGATGGCACCACTCGTCGGTGGTGTGTCGGTTGTGGGTTCTTCGGTTTGGCGACGATCAAAGGGACGAGAGGTGCGGGGCCCATTTGTGTTTTGTGCGTGTGTGCGAGTTTGTGGGTTATATTTGTGTAGTGCACAAGAAGCTAGAGACATACCACCATTGGCTGGTGCACGTGTGTCACTTTAAAAAGTGTTGATGAAGCTCTTAGATGACACAACTGACACAGAAAGAGACGCGTCACGGTTGAGAGTGGCCTAACCAGTCAACTTGTCCCCTCCCCAAAGGACCATCGGGGAAAGTAGGTGTTAAACATCTAATAAAAAAAACCAATTACTAAAACAAACACTTTTTACACACAACTACAAAAATAAACACTTTCAAATTACTTTACCAAAAACGACACTTCGAGCAAATGATATTTACCGCCACTTAGTTTGCTCGCCCAACCAACAAAAGCAATGCGTACACATTGTAAAAGGAACATATGTGTGTGCGCGCTAAATGACAACGAACACGGAGAGCAAACCTTCCTCGCCCTCATTTGCTTGCTGATTTCAACATGTGTGTGGGTGCTAAATGACAACGAACACGGAGAGCAAACCTCCTCTCCCTCATTTGCTCCCTCGCCCTCTCTGTTTGCTCGCTTGGTAGATTTTTGTAGCACCACTTTCCATGGTCCATTTTCGTAAAGTAGATCCGTATAAGTTCATTTTAATAATTCTCTCTCTAATAAAATTTCTGTGAACAAAAAGGCCTTGAAAGCACCTATATCTTACGCGAACTTCTCTCTTTGGTTGAAAGATAGACTGACACATGCCTATTTACATTCTCTAGATACCATGATTCATAATGCCAACATATGTTGTAAAACATAAATTTATTTACATCTAGAAATGAGATATGCTTAAAGGACTTGATTCACAATGATTTACGTAAATATTACTACTAGTATAATTTAATGTTCCATATACATTTGTATGGTTAATGCAAGATCCTGAACCTGGAAGCTGTGTTGACTTTCTACTCCATAATAGTCAAAGTCAACGTTCAAAACTATAAGTGCTCGGGAAAGGGTATTTTAAGAATGTTGTTGCCACTCTTGAATTGCATAAGATAGAGCATGGTTAGGGAGTAAGTCGCAATGGTCAAGCTTAAGATTGGTCATGGGTGAAGTCTTGTGGCCACTGTTTAACCAGCCTTTAATCGCATCTTCTTCGTATGTAAAACCATCCGCTGCTATGTAAGGATCTTTCATCACCTCCTGTACAATTAAGGTAACTTTTTATAGCATAATGACAAAAACTTACTAATCAACAAGAATTAGGAAGTACACATATTGACTAGAATGCAGAAGTACAAATAAATCCCAAGTAGTACAACGAGATGTACTAATATTTAGCAATGAAGTACCATACAATTTGTAGTACACAATTGATCATTTTACTATATATAACATCTATATCCAATTATCCATGTTACTTTCCAAGGATAATACAACCACAAAGAAGATAACAAATGGCAGAGGAATCCAGCAGGTGTGACATGAGAACACATGTGAAATACATAATGAAATGTTGTGCTTTATGTTTATCATGTGTTCTCAGGTCGCCCCTGTAGGATTTTCTTTTGCTTCAAACGCTGTGCCTCTTACTCCACCAAGCAGGCAGACTAACAGGTCATATACCCAACGAAATCGAGTATTTTCCTATGTTATTTTACAAAACTGATGTGTTCTTGTTTTGTTAATTACAGGGCGGATCCATCCTTCTAATAACTCGCATGGAATAACACAAAGTTGACAGAGCATACTAGCTACAACAATTATATCATGTCATTCCTCTCGTATGCATATAGTTTTTAGCCAGCATATATGTACGGGTTGTAAAATGCAACATTTTCCTTTAAAGTACTGTGGTTCAATATCATCAACCATTAAGGATGTGGGGGTAATCTAGGTATTTTATACTCCCTCAGACCCAATTTAAAAGTCCACAATTCTATTTCAGTTGTCACAAAATAAGTGTTCACTTTATAGTACTAATTTATCAATTACCAACCTTCCCATTTACGCTTAACTACAATCACAAAATTCCAAAATAAGTGTCCACTCTATCCTAATATACCACATGACCATGCAAAAAGTAATGAGAGGAGTACCTGGAAAATGGGGCACACAAAATACGATGGGATTCGCCGTTGGTTCTCAGACTCAACAGGTGACATTGGAAACAAATTCTTCATAATCTCCAGTTTTGTCAATACATCATCCACAAGATCAGGTCTATTCACAGGGTCTTTTTCGCAACATCTTAAACCCAAATAAGCCAAGTCCTTTACATGCTCAATCGGCCAATCACCAGCGGTCTTATCCAAAATCGTACCAAAATTCCCATTTTTTAAAGCACATTTCACATCATTTACAACGCTGGAAGCTGATCTCCCTGTTAATATTCTTAACAACACAACCCCGAATGCACAGACATCTGAAGTAACCGAAAGCTTTTCAGAATCAGGAATCAAACAGTTGATACCCAAATCACTTAATTTAGATACGTGGTTTGAATCAAGGAGGATGTTGTTGAGATTCAAGTTTCCATGGATGATAGGAGGTTTACTGGAATGGATAAAGATTAAAGCCGAGCATATATCTGAAGCAATTTGGATTCGAGAAAGCCATTGAAGAGGCGGAGTTCTGCCACGTGAAGTGATTCGATTTTCAAGGCTGCCATTTTCAAGATACTCGTAAATTAGAGATCTGGTTTCTGGACAAACGCCGATTAGTGTGACAATGTTTGGATGCCTTATTCTACTCAGAACCTCGGCCTGCATCAAATCATCAATGAAGACCCGCGTTAAGAATCACAGGGGGAATTTGATATTAGAGGTGTCAACATGGATCTAAATGTTTCAAAATAGGCTGGTCGGGTTGGCCAATACAAATTTCTGGAGAATCTCTTTTATAAAACAAACGCTTTAATGATCTAAATGTTTTAAGTAAAATGAATTAGGAGGTGGTAAGCATTAGAAACAGATTCAACCCATTTGATATGTTCCCCTTCTAGCTAATATTTCAATGTGACCCCTTTGAGATGATAAGACATAACCCTAAAAAAATGGTTCAATATTTCCTTCTCTGTTGGATATAAGGGATACCATTTCTACTAAGAACATTTGACAGACATCTAAAGATATATAGAAGGGGGTGGCAAAATGGTCTGATCCGGTCAAAATGGGTACGTTTAGGCACATGTCTTAATGGGTCTAGCCGTTTAGGCACTTTTAGTACAAATATTAGCATGTCATTTATGGTATGTTTTCTGTTAAATTATAAGTATCAATGCATTCAAAATACACTTTGGGCAACTTTGAGGCCATTTGACCCTTTCCTTTTAAGCTGTTTTATTGCAATTACCCTTTTGACCCGTTAGAGATAAAGCATAACCTAAATTGCAACCTTAACATATAGTAGGATTTACCTCATCTTCGAATTCTGCATCACCCTGAGAACCAATGGAAGGTAGCATCTTTATTGCTATTCTAACATGACGAAGGATCCCTTTGTATACACTACCACATCTCCCTTCACCAATCTTCAAAGTTTGATTAAAATCCTGAGTAGCCTCCATTATTTCCGAGAAAGACGGTTTATAAAATTGCGCATGTGAAAACTCTGTGTTATCCTCATTTACATGTTTTGCAAGTTTTTTAATTTGTATCTTTGAATTATCGCACTTTTCTTGCAAATCATCTCGTTGTCCCCTAAAAGTAATTAAAAGATTCACAGCTTGAATAATCTTCTCCTCCAACTCCTTTTCTGCAGCACGGGCTTTTGAAATTCGGTCAATCAGTTCTGGTTTTTGGTCTTTGGTTATCTCAAGTTCTTTCATGAATTGGTCTCGTTGATTCTTCATTGTCTCTATTTCTTGTGTCTGTGTTGCCAAAAGGGCCTCCTTTTCTTTTCTCTTTGTAATTTCCACCATTAATGAATTCTCCGACGCTTCAGCCTATAACAAGAAAGAAAAAAATCATAACAATTATGACTAGTTCAAAATGAGCAAATAATTCAATCTTTCGTTTTATCTTATAAATGACTAGATCAGAATAATGAAAGGCACGCCAAGAAAAAACATGGCAAGACACATCATTTAGGAATATAATATAGTAAGCCAAGTCCTTTTGACCATATCAAGTTAACTTTCCAGGAATCTACAAATCATAAACAAAATTCCCTGTGGTTTAGTCCAAACTTCTAAATTGTTGCATTTCTGGACTAAAATTGACTTTCTGCAGCAATATTTTTGCCTTAGATACTATCCACATTAGCCGGTTAAGTACCCCCACTTGATAGCACATGATGGGCATTTTGGTCAAATTACACACTTCACGTTTCCAAGATTGTTTCGAGTCTAAAAATTATACACTCCTTAACAATATTTTTTTAGAAGGAAACAAATTTAACATCTGGCAAAGAACAGATTATAACTACCTCCTTGATACTAATAACAGTTCAAATTCAATATCAACACAAAATTTAACAGCTATGAAATGCATCCACAACTCCAAATCCCCGTTTCTCAATCTTAGATTTTAATCCCATAATAAATCTTTATAATAGCCATGACCAGCAACAGTAACAAACATCAAAGTAAAAATTAAACTGAATTAGAAACAGTTATAACAAAATTCACCTTGTCTAAAGCGTCCTTGGCATCATCTTCAGCCTTCCACCGTTTTATTGACTGTTCAAACGCTTTCTGCTTAGCGTTTTCAGCATCTGTTTTGGCATACTCTAGTTTATCATGCAAATCAGAAGACGATAGCCCTTTGGGTCCTTCCTAGAAAAAGCAGCTAAAGGCCAATAAAAATATAACATAAAAGATATATAAGTATCATGGAAAACAAAGAAATGGGATTGTTCCATACCCGAAACATAGTAGGAGGTGACTCAGCCGATTTCTCTCGAGATTCATCAGCATCTAATGTATGACAAAGTGTTAAGGATGTTTCTATTGCAGGCAAAGTCAGCGAACGAGTTAAATTTCTCGTTTCCATGTCAGCACCTACTTCGCCATGATGTGTCAACATTGCTTCTTCAGGAGCTATTGAAGGGGACAATGCACTGATGCTCCTAAATCGAGGCCTAGGGTTAGACCACCTTTCTCTGCAAGAACACATAGCTTAATGAGCATCGGAAATGTGTTCACGAAAATATTTGATTAAGCAAATTTCTGACTATGTACCCATTATATCAATGATTAAGCAGATGTTTGTTAGACTCATGATTTAAGATTAATTAGTTAACATAGTAACTTTAGTGTTTTCAGATCTAATAAGCTTTATCGCAATATTATCTATTTGGAAATGTAGCAAATATATTTCTACCATAATTTAACTCACTCTTGATATAGGAAATTAACAGAATAACAGATGGTAAGCTTACATTGGGGATCTTAGGAAAGAACCTACCTTTCGAATGTAAAGAAATTTGTATTTCTTTCTTTTTATTTATAATATTGTGTCGGGGTCCTACTAATGTCATTATGCTTTTACACCAATGATGAATTTATATTTAAGATCTCAAGTCTTAACTGAGCAACTTGCTAACGCAAAAATGACCTTTTGTACTGCAAAGCAAAGTTGAAATAATTGGAAGTATAGATTGCAATTATTCAACACTAAAGATACCTTATATGGATGAGATGGCCATTGCAGGCAAACCACATATGACATGAGATTGGCGCATGTTGGCAAACATATATTGCTTTACTGGACTTTAGCTCCGACATATCCCTGCAAGCTTGAAGAGTTGGGTTCATTAATGCAAAAGATTTTTTAAAAAGTAGACAACAGAGGCTGTAAGCTGATTAACATATATGTCAGCAAATTTATACTTTTATAATCTCACACACTGCATATGCCCATGGATAGTTGGATATCCGTCCTCCACAAGCACTATTTTTAGTATTTACAATGAAGATAAAGCTCAGTTGATATATTGAAAATTTAAAGTATATTTCGTACTTTGTATATAGATCATCGGCTGCAGCTCCCATGACAAGCCATCGAATGCCATACTGCGCAATGGTTTCCACAATACCTTTTTCAACATTATCACCATCTATCCACACCTTACCTGCATGCACCTACAGGAATACGAAACACTAAATTACATGAAGTGGTCTCAATTTCGCCCATTAACATAATGAGCCAATCCGAGTTATGTTTTATCACAAGCAGGTCCAACGGGTCAAGTCTAGAAAAAGTATTTAAGAGGAAAACAAGTCGAAAATCGTCTAACCCATTAGTAAATTTGACTGACCTGCCTACATTTCTACCTCTAGGTACAAGATGACTTCAATATTTGTCGAATATGCTACTAAACAAAATAGAAAATGGGAAAAAGATTCAGGGTGTTGACAGTACCCCGGACTGAGAAAGAGTGAGACTGTACTGATTTAGAGTATTATGCATCTTTTTCTGTTCAAGTTCCCGGCATGCCTTGAACACCTGTTCTCTCAATCTGCTGGTAGAGAACCTGTCGACCACTGGAAAAAGTAAAACAAAAATAAACACTATGAATATTGAAACCACTCAAAACTTCGTGTTAGTAGGGACTAGGGATCAAAGGAGAAAAATATAAATTTAATTCAGTAGATAAAATCCTGTTATTCACTTTTTCACTTCAATACTTTCTTACACTAATTAGTTAAGAAATTTGTCAATATCATGCTTCAGTTTACCATACACTAGAATCAAGAGCGATCCAACAAAGTACAACTGTATAAGGGGTCAATGACCCAACTTAATTCCAAATTAGAGCGAGTGTGCATATAGCACAATAGTAGGATCGCTGCTAAATTCTCTTTTTTTTTTTTTTTTTGAACGGCCCTGCTAAATTCTCTTAAAGACCCCATTGTTATAAAAATGAATACTTATATGTATATGGTCGAAGGTCAAGACAGAAACTAATCCCAGCGAGTTCATTACTCATATTGTATGTCTTTTTACAGAATCAACTCATTCAGCTTGTTCGTAGCTAAAACTATAGTCTATAGATAATTACAAATTCTGTGTTCAACTGAAACAGCTTGGCTATTATAGCTCCGCCCCTGTATATATGGACCCTTGTCCGTCACTTACTACAAATCTTGGCAACTTGAATCATAATTATGCAATGTGCTCATAGTTTCAATTCTCTAGTCAGTGTTACGCAATATTTTAAATACCCCCTTAATCAAACTTGCAACAACAAACTATGCAGAATCCAACAGAACATCCAGTTCATCAACATCTAACAAAAGGTTTGGACATATATGACAACCTAAAACTACTGATTAAATGTACAATTAAGAAAAAACCATTTAAGATGTCACATACAAACACATCATACACTTCATAAATCACCTAATATAAACATTATTAATTCGAGAAACAATATACCAACCTAACTCCTCAATCTAAACACACACACACACATACTCCATTAAACACATGACATTTACATTTCCTTGCATATCCTCTCTCCTAACCTTATCCATTTCTTAATTTAACACGTGTCTCAATCTTATCGTCCAATTCTACTTACATGTCGACCATGTAAGTCTACAAATCACTTTCCTATTCATAACTTCAAGTTAGGGGGTGTTTGGGATTGCATATATATATTTTGTGCTTATCTAATAATTATCAAGATAACGGATGAGGTTTTCCTGCTTAGGTTACCCGGGGAGGGCAAGTCTTTGAATCAGATGTACGGCACGCGGTCTAATTAACTGGGGTATCCCCGATACCCTTTCCCTGGGCTCCCCTATCCCCTAAGATGTTTACCTAGTGAGGTTTGAACTTGAGAGTTGAGACGCCTTAAGGCAAGGCCACCTTGGTGGTGATTTATCTGATTATTATTCCATAGTCCATACAAAGGTGTTATCCAAACTCCTTGTGCCTAGCTGATTATTTTGAGCCGTTTCTAATAAGCAGAGGTACAAAAGCTGCTTAATTCAAAATGCTTATCTAACCTAAAATCTTATATAAGTAAAAGGGTTTTGCTAACGACAACCCTAAGGATTTCTTTTTTTTTTTTTTTTTTGCTAACGGATCATCTAAGGATTGTGGATAAGAATTTCTTTTATAACATTGCATAAATGCATTATCATGATTGGATGAAATCCATACAATCCTGAAAATGTGAATTATAATTTCCTACAAACTAATGTAGTAAAAAAGTAGTCATCTCAACCACATATTACAAAGCCTAAGTAAAAAAAAAAAAAAAAAAAAAAAAAAAAAAAAAAAAAAAAAAAAAAAAAAAGTTATCAATTTCGCAACAAATTGTACTATTTTTTAGTATCTCTCAATCCTCTTACACAACCAAATCAAACACCCCCTTACACAATTCAAATCATCCATCATCATGAAATTCACATGACCATATATACATACATGAGGGGCATAATTGTCAATCCAAATCATAAACAAACAAACAACTACAAAGGTAATCAAGGAGGAGGCGGCTGATGAATATGCAACAAAACAAACTTCATATTATTCATATCCTTAAAAAACTCCAACGACCACAATATCAAAGATTACTCTCCTTAACATTCTTCCCAACCGCCACAAAAACAGTGTTTTCAACATCCATAAACTCATCAACTGTTGTCCTCAACTTCATACCCATTAACCCTTTTTTTTTTCTTTTTTTTTTTAAACAACCTTAAAATTTATGAAACAAGGGTTGCTTAGTGTCTGTGTTTTTGTGCAAGTGTCCAAAAGTACAAAGGGACCGACAAGGACAGTAAGATGATAAGTGGAAATTAGTTAAAAGGGTTTTAGTCGTAAGTGTACAGTTACTTTTTTTTTTTTTTAGTTATAGAAGTCAAGCGTGTAGGTTGGGTTGGTGTCCAAAGTCCAAACAGTTGCAACTTATTTATAGAATTTTCTAGCAAGAGCATATTTAGGGTAAGGGCGAGCATCGGTCGGACCGGACCGGACCGGACCGTCAAAAACCGAGAGCGAATTAAGGTAAAAACGAGACCGAATATGGTTGGTCCGGTTCGGTCCGGTCCGGTCCGGTCTTCGGTCGGTCAGGTAAAAAAGGAAAGATTTTGGCAAGATTTTCGGGTTTTTAGTTGGACCAGACCCGACCGACGACCGAATTAGCCAAAAAGCCTAGACCGAGGACCGGAGCGAATATGGTCGGTCCGGTACGGTCCGGTCTCGGTCAGTCCGTCAGTCGGTCGGTCCGATCCGTTCGCGTCGTTTGCTCACCCCTAATTTAGGGTGTCTTTGGTTTGTAAACAAGGTTGAAATCGGATTTAGATTTGGTATTGATATGAAAAAATGTAAAAGAGAGAAATATATCTTAAACTTAAATTTTGTTAACAATAACCCAATGAGTATTGTTTAATGTTATTTTAATTAACAATGTTTTCAAATATAAACTCACTTTATATTAATACATACTTTATTAAAACTAACTTATCTTAATTGTATGTGTTAAAATCACGTATTTATAGAAAATTATGAGTTCATATTTGGAAATATTATTATTTAAGTTAATCTTAGACAACACCCTTTAAAATTTATATACATTAAAAATTAAGAGTGTGTATGTTATGAGGTTTTTTTATATCTTGGAACGGAATAATTGAAAAAATATTTGTTTTTATGAGGGTGTTGGTTTTGAAAGTATCTTTAACATGCTAGGTAAAGGGGAATGTACAAAAGTCGCTAGGTTTATTGGGTTTAATGACACAAAATCACTCTGACATAATAAATCTTATTTTGTTTTTTCTTAAAGATGGTGAGTATATGCATATTTACTTGTCTAGATAAATAAATGTGCATAAATACACCATCTTTATGGAGTAATCCTTAAACTATCAACAAAACAAACGCATCCTAGATTCCTAGGTGAGAGATAATGTAATAGAATATTATGTATGTGTTTTTAGGTGAGAGAGAAAGACACAAGATTTAACAAATTAAACGTGAAAGTGTGTGAGTTTCAAGAAAATTTTATTTCATTCAAGATAAAAAGTCTCAAACCAAACATATTGTGACATATTTGAATCCATTGAACCATTCCTTCAATCAAATGGGTCATAACAAACAACCCCTTAGTTATTTACCAAAAGATTAGATTACGATGGTACATGAAGACATGTTTGTGAGTTTTCTTGATTTACGATGGTACATGAAGACATGTTTGTGAGTTTTCTTGATTTTTAGTGATTTTCGTGATGACCAACTAGGCAACTACGAAAGCTATTTTGATGAACTTAACCTGTACTTTTACTAAAAGATAATGTGTAAGTTGGGTTTGTTTCTAAGATAAAAATTAAATTCAGAATTTTCTTACCAAACTATACCTTTACTAAAGAATAAAGATTACATTTATAGAATTTTTCTTAACAATTCATGCCTTTACTAAAGATTAAGTTGGTACATGTTTGTGAATACTTTTGTTACGTTTTGATGGTTATACAACTCGTAATGCCCAAAGAGTTTTTTTCGATTATGCGAAAGATTTCTAGAAATGTGTCATGTTTTCAAGTTATATTGTAATTGAAGTGTAGGAAAGAGAGTGTTTGGCATTTGGCATAAGGCCAAAACAACCAAATTTTTATATGTAACCAGTCCAAACATGTTTGAAACTACTATGTATTAGTTTGGTTATGTTTCATGTCAAGTATGTATAGTTTTATATCAAGTATATTCATTTTCATGAATTAAGTGGTTAATATCACGGTAAAAAAGGGAGTGTTTTGGATAACTCCCTTGATGCAGAACGTATCGTTTCTACGCTTCCAATTTATGAAATTTGTATTTAAATATGTTTTGTATGTTATATGAAGCGTGCTTGCAAAGTTTTGCAAATTATCAAGTCGTGTAAGTCCGTTTTACGGAAAATGATTTTTGTGGGCGGTTGGCAAAAATCCAACCGCAGGTTATGGTCATTTTGTATAACAAAAATTCGGGCATTTCATTTTGAGAGAAAATGGAAGGGAATAATAATATATTTTACGTAAAGACGAATATGTCTTTTTTTTTTTAAAAGATTTGACAATAATAAGTTATAAACTCTTCCTTCAACTCAAGAACATGAATTATATAGTTTATTTAGTTATATTTTTTCTTTCTTGCATCTAAAGAACATACGAACCATCATTTTTTTTTTTTACTATTTATTTATTTATTTTCTAATAAGAACATAGTATTACGGATTGTAAAGTTTGTTTGAAAACAAACCAACTACGGAGTATATGTTTGAGTGTATCTATAGAAGTCCATTAATTGTTCCTTTAGGCCCAAAATATATATCAGCCCTCAACACACACAAACACTCAAAAATACGCCTCCTCCACCTCCGAAGTCGATCAGTACACCGGCAACAAATCGAACCCAATCTGGTAAACACTATGCTTTCTCTTATGTTTTTATAAACCTTACTTTTTAATGTAATAGATAATATCCTGTTGCTGAGCTTTTTCTTGTGATTTTCAATTTATTAGTTTTGGATTTAGGTAATTAGGTTGTACACTTATTATTATGGTGGTTACAAGACTATGTTGGAGGGGTAAAAGCTAACGTATTGTCAGATACTTAGGTTACAAAAGCTATGAAATAGATAAGCACTACAATTCTAAGAATTGATAAATTTCTTTTTTTGACATCGATCAAGGAGCTTCCCAATAGTTTCACTGATTAAAAGTAACGATTAATTTTGATTCATAACGCGTTAGGAACTTCTATTACATGTCAAGACATTTTAGGCGCTATTGAACCATTGTACTTAAGGGTGTATTTGGGAATGAGTTTGTATGAGCTTACACGAGCTTAAGCTTTTATATTAAGCTAGGTTATAAAATATGGAAATGAGCTTTTAGTAATGAGTAGAGCTTATAATTAGTCAAGTTACTTGTATAACATTCAAAATATCACGGATTAGCTAGCAAAAGCTTGAAATATATGTGATTTGAGTTTCTTGTCTTTTACGTCGTTTTACAATAATAAGCTCTAGATCCAACTAATTCGCCAAACACCTCTATGAAAATAAAAACTCCATCTTCCAGCTTATGATATAAGCTCCGGCTTGAGCTCTAACTCCAGCTAATTTCGCCATACACGCCCTTAGCTTTCTCTTGCAAACAAACCATTAATGTTGTACAAATGCTGAAAAGTAAATAACTACGCAAGAATGACCAGATGGATCATCGTTCTTGCTCCTTTGAAACCATCTTACTTGGCTTTAAGTTGCGTACAACCCTGCTCCTGGGAAAATGTGAGAAGTAAACCATAGTTTTGCATGAATGAATGATTTTGGACAAAAATTTTACAAGCATTTGTAAAATTTAAGAAGAAAGTCACTGCTTGTTGGAAATTACCATGTTTCTTTGGCATTTTCATAGTACAATGGTTACTTTTGCAAGAGGTTTTTTTTTTTTTTTTTTTTTTTTTTTTTTTTTTTTTTTTTTTTTTTTTTTTTTTTTTTTTTTTTTTTTNGAAGTCAAAGGCTGCTCTTTGCCTATCCGAAGCTCTGAAAGACATAGAATCCAATCCTACTGTCAGAATCATTGACGAAACTTCTTTTCATCTTGATCGTAATCAAAGCTATGCAGAAATGACCTCAGAAAAGAACTTAAGAGGAGTACTTAGATCCGAAGTCGATAGATCCTTATCGAAAGATAGCATCATCATAGTGGATTCCTTAAATAGCATTAAGGGTTACAGATACGAGTTATGGTGCCTAGCACGCGCTGCAGGAATTAGGCATTGTGTACTTTTTTGTGATGTTGAAGAAACCCAATGTAGGGACTGGAATAAAGAACGTAGGGAGAAAGATGAACCCTCGTATGATGATCGTATATTTGAAGATTTAGTAAGAAGATTCGAGAGACCCGATAGTAGGAACCGATGGGATTCGCCTTTGTTTGAATTATTTCCATTTAAAGAGGGAATAGATAAGTCATCTCCTGCTATTGTCGATCTTGTATCTTACGTAACTAAAAAAGTGGACACAAAAACCCGAGATGTTAAAATCTTGCAGCCGACTATAGCGACACAAAGTGCTCGGTTTTCAGAGGCAAATTCACTTTATGAAATGGACAGAGCTACACAGGAGGTAACGAGTGCCATCGTTGAGGCTCAGTCTTTGGCCATGGGTGGACCTGTGACTGGACTCTCTCTTGGCCTAGGCTTGCCAACTATTAACATTTCAAGGTCAGTTGGGTTACCCGAGCTTCGGAGGCTAAGAAAGACGTTCATAAAGCTGACTAGTCAATCGAGTTTAAGTGGGCCACCACCTCCTACGGATGCTGACAGCGCAAAGAGAATGTTTATCGACTACTTAAACAGAGAGTTCGGAAGTGGATGAAGAATCAAAACTGTTATCAGATGTTTGGAAATCACAATTGATCCTTAATCAAGTCTTGCTTCAAGGCTAGTTTTGTGGTAATTTTATGAGCTCTGTATGTTATTTAGTCACATTTTTGCCTTTTCTTACAATTGGTTGACTTCTTGAATATCATACTTTGGCTTTTTGTTGCAATTTGACCACCATTATGTACCTTATGAACGACTTCTAGGCGATTTCTGTGAATGTAACTGCAACAAAATTCGACATGGAAATTTTTATCTATAGAATAGGTTCATTGTTGCAAATTGCAGGGTTTGTTTTTTATATCAGATCGATGTTTCGCTTGTCTGTAACAAAAAACCAAATCTGATCAAATCAGAAAATTATTTTTCTAATACATATTGCATATACTTGTTACTTTCATTGTATGATTCTTTAAGTTAAAGATGATTTCATCAAAAAGATTTGGGATTTGTTTTATAACCAAGTGTAATGCATCATAATAATATATGATAGAGCATTGCTAAAGACTCTTACAATATCCTCCTACTAATCCTCCTACATACACAACAATATTATATATATTTTTTCTCACTCATTCTCTCTCAGCCTCCAAACCGTCAAATCTGACAGGATCCTGTGAGTAGGAGGATTTGTAGGAAAATGAAGTAGGAATGTGATTTGCACACCAAAGTTTTTGATTATTTCACCACATTTTGTGCATTAAAGGGTTGTACTGTGTACTCTCTGTGCATTACAGTGTTGTACAAAATGGTGAAATAATCAAAAACTTTTGTGTGCAAATCACCCCTTTATCATTTTCCTATATGGTATGGTTATGTTACAAGTGTCGGCATGTACTACCACCACACCAGTCCACTATAAAAGGTTTTCTGAGATAGAAAAAGAAAGAATGGTAGATTCCATACAGCTCAAGCTTTAAAGGTGAGTTGTTAAAGCTTGAAACAGCCTCATTGTCACCAAACAGTCACTTTATTGTGATAAAGTGAGTTGTTGGCATTTGGCTTGTATAAGCATATGATCATATCTGTGAATTGCATATGTTTTTATGGGTCATCAACTCATCACACTGCTATAATGTCTTACACTTATAATAATGGTACTTGAATACTGGCTCATGATTGTATAAAAACATCTCATGGCCATTAAAAGCATGCAACTCACTGCCATCTACTCAACTAGGCCTAGTAGGTTTTCATTTATTTCTCATTAAATTGTATTTATGCATATAGGTATATGTATGTGTACGTGTGTGTGTCACACTGTCACATACTTATATCCGTGTGATAATGAATACACTTATATGTATATTGTCAAATAGTATTCATTTATTAGCATATAGAAGAGATAAATATGTTAAGTATAGAACTAAGCAACTGAATTGAAAATAATGTAAGCCAAAATTCTATAACAGTAAAAACAAACTAAAAGCTAATACTGTGATTTCATTAGACGAAAATAATCATTTACATAGAACTATGTTGCCTATATTTACAAATCTCATTCACCAAGAAGAAAAAGGGGCAATACAAATATCTTATCTTACCCCTATATAAAGAGTACAAACTGCGTTCGTCCCGAGTAGACATACGCGCTTGTCTGTGGTAATCTCAGAGTTGGTTTCTGATGTTCAAATTGCGTTCGTCCCGAGTAGACAAATTCTTGATGGTCCGTTCATTATCAACGAGTTACTCTCTTGGTGTAAGCATCATAAACATCAGGCTATGGTATTTAAAGTTGATTTTGCGAAAGCTTATGATTCTATTCGGTGGGACTATTTGGATGATGTTTTAAGATCATTTGGTTTTGGTGATAAATGGTGTTCATGGATTAAGGGAAGCTTAACTTCGAGCATGGCTTCTATTCTCGTTAATGGAAGTCCGACGGCTGAATTTCAGTTTCACTGTGGGNTCTTAATCCTACCACCTCAAACCAAACGGGCCCTTAATCATTTTGGGGAATGCTTTTCTTTCCCTTTTTCTTTCCTCAAAATTATCATTGTCTTACCTTTTCCTTTTCCTGAGTTTTAAACTAGGCGCACCCTTAAGTGATATAACCGCCTCTGTAAAACATAGTGATACACCTGGCAAGATATTATAAATCATAAGAAGTTCTAAGTACAAAATCTAATACATTTTGCCTCATAATCAATTATGCTTTATAATACATGTTTACTTTTGATTTTATAAATTATAAATTTATTATACGATAATTTACTTTTGATTCATTGCTTTTCTTTAGCTTCTGGTTTGAAGATTAACGTTAAGAAGAGTCACCTTTTAGACGTGGGTATTTCTCATGAGATTACTTCTGATGCGGCTATGAAACTAGGGTGCTCGATTATGAAAACACCTTTCAAGTATTTAGGTGTTATGGTTGGTGGTAATATGTCGAGGCTTAATGCTTGGGATGAGACTATTTGTAAGCTGAAATCTCGATTATCTAAATGGAAGTTAAAAACATTATCTATTGGGGGACGTCTCACGTTACTAAAATCGGTCTTAGGATCTACTCCCATATATCCTATGTCCTTGTACAAGGTGCCTAAGGCTGTTTTAAATGTGATGGAATCGATTCGTAGCAATTTTTTCAACGGATTTCAAGGGGAGGATAAGAAGATCACGTGGGTAAAATGGAGTAAGGTGCTTGCTGCTAAACAGCATGGCGGGTTAGGGGTCTCTAGTTCTTTGCACTTAATAGAGCTCTCCTTTTCAAATGGGTTTGGCGATTTATCTCTCAAGATAATTCTTTGTGGTGTCGTTTTATTACAGCAACACATGGTCCTCAATTACAGAACCGATCTTCTCTTCCGTCCTCGACGTGGCATGTTATCCTTCGTGAGGTTCATGCCCTAAAGACTCAAGGTATTGATTTGATTTATCATTGTAAAAACGAGTGGGCAACGGTTTGCTTACTCGGTTTTGGAGCGATATATGGGTAGGGGATACTCAGTTAAGCCTTCACTTTCCACGTATATATGCCCTTGAGTTGAATAAGGATATTTGTGCGGCGGACAAGTTACAGTCTTCGGTTGATCTTTCCCTTCGCGTCCTGTCAGAGGAGGGGTCGAATCGCATCATCTGGAGCAGCTTTTGGAGCTTCTAGGGTCGGTGATTCTGTCCAATTCTTGTGATCGTTGGTATTGGGATCTGAATGGGAACTGGGTTTTTTGCGTTAAAGACGTTCGTAAATTGCTAGATGATTTCTTCCTTCCTAAAGCTGATGTAGCTACACGTTGGATTAAACAGATTCCGATTAAAATCAATATTTTTGCTTGGAGAGTGTTTCTTGATCGCTTGCCTTCTAAGATGAATCTGTTGCGTAGGGGTGTTCAGGTCAGATCCTTGCTATGTCCGATTTGCAACTCTTATAATGAAGATGTGTCAGATTCTTTATTTAGCTGCTCTTTGGCGGTTGATGTTGCTCGGCTAGTGTGTCGATGGTGGGATGTGGTTTGGACGCCTCTTGGCTCTTACTCGGATTGGCTATCATGGTTTAAGTCTATTAAGAAGGGATCCAATATCAAATGCTTGTTAGAAGGCGTGTTTTATGTTTCATGGTGGTGCATTTGGAATTTCAGAAATCAAGAGCTCTTTGCGGTTCACAAGCCTCGGAAAGCGGTGATCTTCGATGATATTGTTGAGCGTTCTTTTTTGTGGTGTTCCGCTAGATGTAATTCTTCCATCAGTTGGGATAGATGGTGTCAAAACCCTTCTTTGATTTCTTTGTAAGTTTGTTCTAGCTTCTTGCTAGTGTTTTTTTATATATAAAGTTGTCGTTCAAGAAAAAAATAATACTCCGTAATAGAACCTTTATATCATCAAACTAAAACACAAAAATATAATAATTAAAATTAACCAGATGCCTCTACATTGGGTAAACGAGGTGGGCGACGGGCCGCCGCGTTGCAGCGGGGCGTTGTTTCACGTCGTTGATCATTGCACGGGGTTAGAAGCATAACAAATTAACAATGACGGAGCAAAATAGTTATGGAGCAAAATAGTTATACATTTACTTTGATCTCAAACACTACCACAAAAACTTAATAAATTTACATGGAGCAAAATACTTGTGCATTTACATGTACACGGTGTTGACGGTTGATATAACAAAAATACCAACTTTGATGGTTTAGGAAATCAGTCACTCTCTTAATACCTGAGTCGCTTGTATATTCCAAGCTTCAAGAGACGAATGTAAATGCAGCTCATCCTTCTTTACCTGACCGATTCTCCGTTCAAGACATGGTTAACTTTTTATCTGTCACTATCAAAATTATGCAATAGCAGCCTAAAAACAAAAGGAAAGGTAAATATTTGTCAAAATATTTAAACACAAAAGTAAAGTAAGAATCTTTAAGGAAGTCAACAGCATACATATAATAATAGTGAAAAAGTTAAGTGTAGGCCAAACTTTGTCACTAAACTGCATCGAAGTACTGATTTTTTTTTTGATCAGCGCATAGAAGTACTGATTATATTTTCAGAGATATAACCACCAATTCCTGAAGTGCCGTGATGAATGTGATCTTGTACGGCTTGAGCATACAGATTAGCATCTTTGCCAAAAACCCCTTAATAGGGGTGAATTTCACCCTAACAAATTGTACAGGAAATAGATTGGTAGAAGATAGAATAACAGGTTGATTTGGGTGAAATGGGTTTTTTATAGCCAAAATAGAAACGGATGATATAAGTCGAAAATCAACCCAAAGCATGTTGAAAATGATTATAGAATTCTAAAGACATGAAACATAAAATGATTATGAAAAGTATGAAATTATTACTGTGTGTAATTCTGCAATCCACGAAACATAAAACCTCTACAGGTCGTCCTACCCAACCTGCACAAAAAGTTACCTGTTCTGATATGTTACCCAACCCACCAGACCCGCTCACTTTTCACTAATACTTTCGACAGCTGAACTTTCTGTTTTTCAAGATTTAGTGAATAAACATACCTGTGGTGCGGGGTAATTTCATGTATTCAAAGTTGTCAACCCAATAATAGCAGCATTTCCACCATGGTATGCATTTCGCAAAACACACCACCTGTTATATCTTATATTATCATCAAACTGAACTTTCATAGATTAAGTAACATATTATGGTGATAATACTAACCTTAGAATTATAGGACATACATAAAACAAAAATTATTACAACCATATACCAACCTTTCTAAAACGGGGGCAATGCTTTCCTTGTTTGTGGTGTGATCATAGACAATCCAAATACAGCTTCACCTACCAGCAAGCAGAATGGGTCGAAAAATATTTGAAACTGAATCAGTAAACAGAAGCTGCAATTGTAGACGTAGAAAAATTTAAGTAAATGCTTTCATTCAAGCTCCTACTACTTTCCAATAATCAGCTTTTTTAAAATGCTAATTTTAATTTAATAAACAACTTAAAGATAGTATGGACCAAATAGATGCTTAAAAGTGGTATTAAATACTTTGATAGTTTAGCTTCCTTTGGTTTATGACTGCAAGAAAAATGGGGGAGAAAATGAATTGCCTCACTTTATTGAAGCTAAAGAAAGATTTGGGAACATAATATTAATTCCCTCATAAATATGTATGCTAGAATCATAGAATGGGAACCCATAGGTAATAACTTTCATGAAGAAATAAGCAGCCTATCAGATCCATTCATAGGCCTCTGCCAAGTTTAGTATTCAGAGTTTAATAAAAAATGGATTTAGTATAATTTACGGTATTCATGTCCTATTGATTTATCTAAATGATTTGGAGATAAAAGATAAGAAAATCCTTCACCTGCTGGAAAAAGTTGGCCTAAATTAACATATGTTTGGCCATTTCACACATCCACTTCGCCTGAGCTTTCTTTGGTTAAAGTTTCTCCCCATTTGTCTAATATCTCACTACAGCTGACATAAAATGCAGGTATCATATGCTGCAAAATGTGTATTACAACATCATTTGTTGGGTTACGTCAGTACCCAAGTCTCGTTAAACTTAGATTTGAACACAAATAATGATAAGTGTTTATAAACCGTGAACGCAATCAAGTCACTGAGTGAACAGTCACTCAGTGAGTCACCTTCAGGATGCTTGGGACAAATCTAAGAAGAAAGGTTTTCCATTCAGTGAGGCGGACTCTCAGTGAGTGGCACCCAGCCAAAGAAGAAGGTGATGGATTCAGTGAGTAATGACAATAGCTCACTGAATCCCAAGTTACTCCTCACTGAAGCAACAAAAGCTTAAGACTAAAGATTGTAAACATGAAGCCTGAAGAATGGGCGGGACAAGGCGGGAAACGTTTGAAGTTACTAAGAGTGTCAGGAGCCCTGTAAAGTCAAACTTTCCCTGAATGGCTAGAGTTCAGGATGGTGTCATATCTGAACCTCAAAAAGCAGTATTGTCCTTAGCCTAAAATAGCCTTGTGTAATAGAGACAAAATACGCAAGCATTTTGTCTCTACTAGGCTGATGTAATCTTTTGTCTTTTACATAACGGTTGTAATATACTTGTGTATAAATAGGAGTCATAAGGAAAGAGTAAAGGTTGTGGAGTTTGTGCACTTAATGCTTAGACATTCACAAACCAACCTTTACTCTCTCCAAACAGCAACCATCCCTAAGATAGCTTAGTGGGTCTTTTGTTGCTACTTAAGCATAGCTTAAGTTTAGTGAGGAGTAACACCAACATACTTGTCATTTCAATCCCAAGTGTTTATTCCGCGAACACTTGGGTATAATTCTTTTGATTAATTTCTAATAAAAAGTTAAACGTTGAAAATTAGTGTTGTTTTATCTTTTACATTTTTCAGTACTTAGTCATTAATCGACATTTCACTACGTCATGGAACTTGGTTAAAACTAACTTTGTTGTTAAGATTAACCAAGTAAAAGGGACCAACAAGTGGTATCAGAGCCTCTGGTTTATAAAACTTTCAAAACAAAAGAGTGCTCAAAAGTTTTTAAAATCAAGATCCTACCATGGCTGATAGTGACGTACCCCAACTAGTCGATAAAAAGGGAGGAAGCTATACTGCTACAGCTCCCCGACTTGAAGTTGGAAAATTCAACAAGTGGAAAAAGCGCATGCTTTGCTACTTGACTGGGATGGAACCTTATTATATCACACTGATTAATGAGGGTCCATATGTCCCTAAAACTGTTGAAGGATTAGTTAAACCTGAAGGTCAATGGACCTCTGATGAGAGAAGGGTGGTCAATCAAGACCAGCGCCTGAAAAGCATCATTATATCCTGTCTTCCTGACGATATAATGGAATCAGTTATCAACTGTCCTACTGCTAAGCAGACTTGGACTGACCTGGTTCACAGCTATGAAGGCCCCTCTGATACCAAAGAGAACAGAATCATGGACCTGAAACTTGAATACAATACATTCAGGGCCAAAGATTCTGAAACTCTCTTAGAGACCTATACCCGGTATAAGACCCTTCTGAATGAATTGACCAATGATGGTGTCACCCTGTCTAAGCATGAAATCAATGTTGGCTTTGTCAACTGTCTCCCTGAGAAGTGGTGAAACTTCTCTCAGGGTTTAAGAAATGCCAACCATCTTCAAAATCTTGAGCTTCCTGAGATCTATGGTAAATTTCTCTATGAGGAAAAGCTAATCTCTAGGAGATACCCCAAAGCTCAGGATATCAAAAGGACCCTGACCAGTTCACCCATATCAACTGCCTTCTATTCTAATGGTATTGTGCAGGATTTCCAAGAAAACTCTGATGATGAGGCTGATATTAGGACTAGTGAGGAGTACCTAAATGATCTACAACTTGAATTTCAAGAAAGGGCACTCCTAGCTAACTCAAAACGTTTTATCAGTAGAAACAAATCTTTTCAAAAAGCTAAAGCTAATGAAAACACTGAGTGTTTTAAATGTGGCAAAAAGGGTCACTTTGCAAAAGATTGTTTTTCAAAAACAACCTCAGAACCCTCATACCAGTTTTCAGGAAATAACTCTTCAGGAACCAAGTTTCAACCAAAAATGCTTCAGTCCTCCCAATACTTTCAAAACAGAACTGAAAATAACCCTCAAAAGGATTTTGAAGCAAAATATAGAAAGGCAAAGGCTAAGCTTGCTCTACTTGAGGCTGCTTCCTCAAATCCTCAGTCTCATCAAACCCCCAAACCTGCTCAGGCAAAGAACAAAAGGCTGGTTGCAGAAACCTATGACTGGGATGAGGAAGATGTGTCCTCTGATGAAGAAGTTCATGTCAGTGCACTCGTGGCACTCTCTGATGACAACAAGCTAGTTGTGGGCAAGAGCCATGCAAGAAATGGAGAATGGGTAAACATCACGATGAGAAAGGTAAACATTTTACTTTCTATGGATGATGAGTCTGATTGGCAATCTTACCTTAACTATATAAATGTTGATCTTAAGTATGTTGAAGAGCAGAGATTGAATTTGTTTTCAAAATACAACAAACTTGTTTTTGAATTAAGTATGTGTAGAGATGAACTTCTTGCATTAAAGCAAACCAAACTTGAAAATGTCACACTTCAAATTCAAAACACTGAGTTAGTAAAACAAAATCATGCTCTTCAAGAGGAGCTTAAGAAGGAAAAGGATGTCATAGAAAGCTGGACAAAGAAAAATCCCAGACTCTATGACACTGTCAGCCTGATTCCCAACACCAAAAAGAGAGTTCTAGGAGAGGACCATCTCACTGAAATCTCTAGTGAGAGGAGGTTCCTGCCAGCTAGCACATCCTTTGATCATGAGATGAATCCTAAGTAANTCAGAGACCTATACCCGGTATAAGACCCTTCTGAATGAATTGACCAATGATGGTGTCACCCTGTCTAAGCATGAAATCAATGTTGGCTTTGTCAACTGTCTCCCTGAGAAGTGGTTAAACTTCTCTCAGGGTTTAAGAAATGCCAACCATCTTCAAAATCTTGAGCTTCCTGAGATCTATGGTAAATTTCTCTATGAGGAAAACCTAATCTCTAGGAGATACCCCAAAGCTCAGGATATCAAAAGGACCCTGACCAGTTCACCCATATCAACTGCCTTCTATTCTAATGCTATTGTGCAGGATTTCCAAGAAAACTCTGATGATGAGGCTGATATTAGGACTAGTGAGGAGTACCTAAATGATCTACAACTTGAATTTCAAGAAAGGGCACTCCTAGCTAACTCAAAACGTTTTATCAGTAGAAACAAATCTTTTCAAAAAGCTAAAGCTAATGAAAACACTGAGTGTTTTAAATGTGGCAAAAAGGGTCACTTTGCAAAAGATTGTTTTTCAAAAACAACCTCAGAACCCTCATACCAGTTTTCAGGAAATAACTCTTCAGAAACCAAGTTTCAACCAAAAATGCTTCAGTCCTCCCAATACTTTCAAAACAGAACTAAAAATAACCCTCAAAAGGATTTTGAAGCAAAATATAGAAAGGCAAAGGCTAAGCTTGCTCTACTTGAGGCTGCTTCCTCAAATCCTTAGTCTCATCAAACCCCCAAACCTTCTCAGGCAAAGAACAAAGGGCTGGTTGCAGAAACCTATGACTAGGATGAGGAAGATGTGTCCTCTGATGAAGAAGTTCATGTCAGTGCACTCATGGCACTCTCTGATGACAACAAGCTAGCTGTGGGCAAGAGCCATGTAAGAAATGGAGAATGAGTAAACATCACGATGAGAAAGGTAAACATTTTACTTTCTATGGATGATGAGTCTGATTGGCAATCTTACCTTAACTATATAAATGTTGATCTTAATTATGTTGAAGAGCAGAGATTGAATTTGTTTTCAAAATACAACATACTTGTTTTTGAATTAAGTATGTGTAGAGATGAACTTCTTGCATTAAAGCAAACGAAACTTGAAAATGTCACACTTCAAATTCAAAACACTGAGTTAGTAAAACAAAATCATGCTCTTCAAGAGGAACTTAAGAAGGAAAAGGATGTCATAGAAAGCTGGACAAAGAAAAATCCCAGACTCTATGACACTGTCAGCCTGATTCCCAACACCAAAAAGAGAGTTCTAGGAGAGGACCATCTCACTGAAATCTCTAGTGAGAGGAGGTTCCTGCCAGCTAGCACATCCTTTGATCATGAGATGAATCCTAAGTCAAAGGACTGGATTGAGAGATTCAGTCCTGATGGCAAATTGCCTAATTTTGACACTGGAAAGATCTTACTGCCTGAAAGTCAGGCCATCAAAGAGTTACTTGGAGTCACTGATGAATCCAGCTGTGCTGAGGAAGTCACTGATCTGAAACAATGACAACTCCCCTACCACCTTTGAAAGTACTTCAGGGTGCTGAACCTTGCTCTGAGATAGGACCTCTTGTCTATTCTCAACACTCTCCCAAGGAGAGGGTGGGTTTAGGCACAACGATCCTGAAAAGGCCCAACTCTGAAAAGAAGAACTCGTGTCCAGCCCCCACTGAAGCCCTTGTATTACCTACCTCCAATGAGGTCAAACCAATCAGTACTGACTCTAAGGTTGATGAGCTAACTGAACTTGTTAGGAAGCTGAGTGAGAAATTGGAATCTACTAATAAACCAGTAGCCACTGAAAGAGAAATAACTCCAGCTTCCTCAAGCACATCCAAACCTAAGTCAACTAAGAAGCCACTGAAGAAATGTGAGCTATGCAGCTATACAAATCACACCACTGATAATTGCTATAGAATTCTATTTTGTATGATCTGAAAAAGTGAAGATCACAGGACTTCTGATCACATTTCTTATGTGACCAAAGCTCCAGCTCATCAGCGTGCTTCATCATCCAAACAGTCTCAGAAACCAAAGGCTAAGCCTTTCAAACCATGCACACATTGTGGATACACTGACCATCACCCTGTTGATTGTCTTACATATCCTTGTTGTGACATTTGTGGTGATCCTTCTCATGATACATCTGGTCATGACAAAATCATCAAGTCTAGAAGAGGAGTGACAAAGAATGTCTCTCAGTCACCTGAGTCCTCTTCAAGCACCAGATGTACTGTTTGTGGTAGCACCTATCATTCCTCCACTGATCATGAGTCTATGAAAAAATTCAAGAGGTCCTTGATGCCCAAACCCACCAAGATGTGGGTCAATAAGAAAAACTAACCCAGTCTAATATTTGTGCAGAGACACGCCAGGGAGCCAGTGTGGCATCTAGATAGTGGATGCTCAAGAAGCATGACAGGCGTGAAGCAATATCTGCACAAGTATGTAGAGGAACCAGGACCTAAGGTAGTATTTGGTGATAACTCATCAGCTCCCACTGAGGGTTATGGTTCAGTAGACTGCAATGGTATAGTTTTTACAAGGATAGCTTATGTGAATGGACTCAAGTATAATCTCATCAGTGTCAGCCAACTATGTGATGCAAAATACATAGTTCAGTTTGATGATAAGAGAGGAACCATCTTCAATGCCAATAAAGAAATTGTGTTGATTGCACCAAGAAGAGATGATGTTTATGTCTTGGACATGTCAACACTCACTCAGAATGGAACTTGCCTCTTCACTAAGGCAAGTGAAGCAATCAACTGGATATGGCATAAAAGACTCTCTCATCTCAATTTCAAAAACATCAACAACCTTGCCAAACAAAACAAAGTTCTTGGCCTGCCCTCTCTGGTGTTTTCAAAAGACAAACCTTGCTCAGCTTTTGAGAAAGGAAAACACCATAGGGCCTCCTTCAAAACCAAAACAAACTCCTCCATTAAAAGTTGCCTGCATCTACTTCACATGGATCTATTTGGACCTGTCAGTCCAATGTCTACCCACCATGAGAAGTATACTCTAGTCATAGTGGATGAATACTCAAGATACACTTGGGTGTACTTCCTGACAAAAAAGAGTCAGGCAGCTGAAACAATCATGTCCTTTGTCAGGAATATTGAACATCAAAATGACATTAAGGTCAAAAAAATACGAACTGACAATGGGACTGAGTTCAGAAATCAGGACCTAGAGTGTTTTTGCGATGAGAAAGGTATCTCACAAAACTTCTCCTCACCATACACACCTGAACAAAATGGGGTGGCTGAGAGGAAGAACAGAACACTCATTGAGGCAGCAAGAACAATGCTAAATGGCTCAGTCCTCTCAAAACATTTTTGGACTGAAGCTGTCAGAACAGCATGCTACACTCAAAATAGGTCGGTGATTGTCAAAAAGCAAAACAAAACCCCTTATGAAATATTCAAGGGTAGAATCCCAAATATCAGCTACTTTCATGTGTTTGGGTGTCCTGTGTTTATTCACAATCACAAGGATCACTTAGGCAAATTTGAGGCCAAGGCTGATGATGGATATTTCTTGGGTTACTCACTAGTCTCCAAGGCTTTCAGAGTGTTCAATACTAGGAGACAGCAAATTGAGGAAACATATCACGTTACCTTTGATGAAAGCACTGAGACTATTCAGTACTCAAACCCTTCAGTGAAAGAGATTGGGATTGATGATTCATCTAGGTATCCTCCTGATGAATATCATCCTAAAACAAATCCTTCCACTCAGTACCAAGCTGATGCTGACTTCTCATATTACATCCTTCCTCACAATCTACCTCAACCAACCATCAGTGAGTTCATTGAAGAACAACAGGTTCCTAATGAGGTAACTCATACTGAATCAACTATTCAGGAACCTGCTGATAACAACATTCAAGTTGAACTCACTGAAAACCAAGTCCTAGAGGAGCCTCAGGCACCTGTTTCCGAACCAACTCCACCTACACATCAGGCATCAACAAGCTCAAACTCATACCCTAGACCACAAGAAAAATGGTCTAGACACCAACACATTGAGCTTGTTAACATAATTGGTGAACCCATCTTTGAGGGAATGCTCACTAGAAAGAAAGCTGCTAAACTCACTGCAGCTACAGCCAATGAATGCCTGTATGTTGCTTTCATATCACGCATCGAACCCAAAAGTGTAAAAGAAGCCATGACTCATCCAAGTTGGGTTGATGCTATGCATGACGAACTGAAACAGTTTGATAGGAATGATGTCATGACATTAGTTGAATGCCCTCAGGGTGTCTTTGTCATTGGCATGAAGTGGGTATTTAAAAACAAAACTGATGAAAATGGGACTGTTGTCAAGAACAAGGCAAGGCTTGTAGCCAAAGGCTATAATCAACAGGAAGGGATTAATTATGAAGAAACATTTGCCCCTGTTGCTAGAATGGAAGCCATCAGGATCTTCCTTGCCTATGCCAGTTACATGAACTTCAAAGTTTACCAAATGGACGTCAAAAGTGCATTCCTGAATGGTGAACTCAAAGAGGAAGTTTATGTTCAACAGCCCCCTGGATTTGAAAGCCATGAGTTTCCTAATCATGTCTACAAGCTTAATAAAGCCCTTTATGGACTGAAACAAGCTCCTAGAGCATGGTATGAGACTCTCTCAGCCTTCCTGATCCAGAACAAATTTGTTAGAGGAAAGATTGACAACACTTTGTTTATCTATAGAACAAAGGAGGATGTGATCTTGGTCCAAGTGTATGTTGATGACATCATCTTTGGCTCTACCAGCTACAAATTGTGCAAATAGTTTGAGAAATTGATGACCAATCAGTTTGAAATGAGCATGATGGGTGAGCTCACATACTTCCTTGGATTGCAAATCAAGCAGACTGATCAAGGGATTTCCATCAGTCAAGAGAAGTACATCAGGAACACACTGAAAAAGTATGATCTCAGTGACTGTGCTTCGGTTAAAACCCCAATGACCCCTCCAAATGATCTTGGTCCTGATCTCACTGGAAAATCAGTAAATCAAACCATGTATAGAGGGATGATTGGGTCACTGATGTATCTCCTTGCAACAAGGCCTGATATTCAGTGTGCAGTCTGCCTATGTGCAAGATATCAGGCTGACCCTAAAGAATCACACCTTACAGCTGTGAAAAGAATTCTCAGGTATCTGAAGGGTACTCCAAATCTTGGTTTGTACTACCCTAAGTGCTCAGGATTCGATCTTAAGGGTTACACTGACTCTGACTATGCAGGCTGCAACATGGACAGAAAAAGTACCTCAGGATCCTGTCAATTCCTTGGAGGGAAACTTGTTTGTTGGAGCACCAAGAAGCAGCAAACAGTAGCCATGTCTTCTGCGGAAGCTGAATATGTGGCTGCAGCAGGGTGTTGTGCGAATGTACTATGGATGAAAAGTCAAATCAGTGACTATGGTATCCATTACAAAAGTGTACCCATCTTTTGTGACAACACCAGTGCTATTGCCATCTCCAACAATCCTGTGCTTCATCAAAGGACCAAGCACATTGACATCAGATACCATTTCATCAGGGACCATATCATGAATGGAGGGATTGAACTACATTTCATCCCCACTGAGTATCAGTTAGCTGATATCTTTACAAAACCCTTGGATGAACCCACTTTCACGAGACTGAAAGCTGAACTGGGCATGTTAGACATTGATAATCAGGCCACTGATTAAAATTATCTATCAGGTTGTTAAATCTCTCTAAGGTCCCTGAACTTTCCTCTCTCTTCAGTGAAATTTATGTCCTTGTACATACTCACTGATAAATCAACTCCTCAGGGCGCCCAAGAGATACTGAAAGCATTTAATGCATAACTAAATGCTCCAAGTATCTAGTTAGTAAATGTCCTAGGTTGGTAACTGAAAAACTATTTAATATAGGAATATATGTCTCTGACCAACTGGTATGCACTTTTGGGCCCCCACATAACCCACTTGGCATTTAATGCCGCCCTGCAAAAGGGCATAAACGTGCAACTGTTCATCTTGACAGTTGCGAAAAACGAGGGGAGTGGAAAGGTGGAGTTAATGCGGATGTCAAAAGTNGCAAGAACAATGCTAAATGGCTCTGTCCTCTCAAAACATTTTTGGACTGAAGCTGTCAGAACAGCATGCTACACTCAAAATAGGTCGGTGATTGTCAAAAAGCAAAACAAAACCCCTTATGAAATATTCAAGGGTAGAATCCCAAATATCAGCTACTTTCATGTGTTTGGGTGTCCTGTGTTTATTCACAATCACAAGGATCACTTAGGCAAATTTGAGGCCAAGGCTGATGATGGATATTTCTTGGGTTACTCACTAGTCTCCAAGGCTTTCAGAGTGTTCAATACTAGGAGACAGCAAATTGAGGAAACATATCACGTTACCTTTGATGAAAGCACTGAGACTATCCAGTACTCAAACCCTTCAGTGAAAGAGATTGGGATTGATGATTCATCCAGGTATCCTCCTGATGAATATCATCCTAAAACAAATCCTTCCACTCAGTACCAAGCTGATGCTGACTTCTCATATTACATCCTTCCTCACAATCTACCTCAACCAACCATCAGTGAGTTCATTGAAGAACAACAGGTTCCTAATGAGGTAACTCATACTGAATCAACTATTCAGGAACCTGCTGATAACAACATTCAAGTTGAACTCACTGAAAACCAAGTCCTAGAGGAGCCTCAGGCACCTGTTTCCGAACCAACTCCACCTACACATCAGGCATCAACAAGCTCAAACTCATACCCTAGACCACAAGAAAAATGGTCTAGACACCAACACATTGAGCTTGTTAACATAATTGGTGAACCCATCTTTGAGGGAATGCTCACTAGAAAGAAAGCTGCTAAACTCACTGCAGCTACAGCCAATGAATGCCTGTATGTTGCTTTCATATCACGCATCGAACCCAAAAGTGTAAAAGAAGCCATGACTCATCCAAGTTGGGTTGATGCTATGCATGACGAACTGAAACAGTTTGATAGGAATGATGTCATGACATTAGTTGAATGCCCTCAGGGTGTCTTTGTCATTGGCATGAAGTGGGTATTTAAAAACAAAACTGATGTAAATGGGACTGTTGTCAAGAACAAGGCAAGGCTTGTAGCCAAAGGCTATAATCAACAGGAAGGGATTGATTATGAAGAAACATTTGCCCCTGTTGCTAGAATGGAAGCCATCAGGATCTTCCTTGCCTATGCCAGTTACATGAACTTCAAAGTTTACCAAATGGACGTCAAAAGTGCATTCCTGAATGGTGAACTCAAAGAGGAAGTTTATGTTCAACAGCCCCTTGGATTTGAAAGCCATGAGTTTCCTAATCATGTCTACAAGCTTAATAAAGCCCTTTATGGACTGAAACAAGCTCCTAGAGCATGGTATGAGACTCTCTCAGCCTTCCTGATCCAGAACAAATTTGTTAGAGGAAAGATTGACAACACTTTGTTTATCTATAGAACAAAGGAGGATGTGATCTTGGTCTAAGTGTATGTTGATGACATCATCTTTGGCTCTACCAGCTACAAATTGTGCAAATAGTTTGAGAAATTGATGACCAATCAGTTTGAAATGAGCATGATGGGTGAGCTCACATACTTCCTTGGATTGCAAATCAAGCAGACTGATCAAGGGATTTCCATCAGTCAAGAGAAGTACATCAGGAACACACTGAAAAAGTATGATCTCAGTGACTGTGCTTCGGTTAAAACCCCAATGACCCCTCCAAATGATCTTGGTCCTGATCTCACTGGAAAATCAGTAAATCAAACCATGTATAGAGGGATGATTGGGTCACTGATGTATCTCCTTGCAACAAGGCCTGATATTCAGTGTGCAGTCTGCCTATGTGCAAGATATCAGGCTGACCCTAAAGAATCACACCTTACAGCTGTGAAAAGAATTCTCAGGTATCTGAAGGGTACTCCAAATCTTGGTTTGTACTACCCTAAGTGCTCAGGATTCGATCTTAAGGGTTACACTGACTCTGACTATGCAGGCTGCAACATGGACAGAAAAAGTACCTCAGGATCCTGTCAATTCCTTGGAGGGAAACTTGTTTGTTGGAGCACCAAGAAGCAGCAAACAGTAGCCATGTCTTCTGCGGAAGCTGAATATGTGGCTGCAGCAGGGTGTTGTGCGAATGTACTATGGATGAAAAGTCAAATCAGTGACTATGGTATCCATTACAAAAGTGTACCCATCTTTTGTGACAACACCAGTGCTATTGCCATCTCCAACAATCCTGTGCTTCATCAAAGGACCAAGCACATTGACATCAGATACCATTTCATCAGGGTCCATATCATGAATGGAGGGATTGAACTACATTTCATCCCCACTGAGTATCAGTTAGCTGATATCTTTACAAAACCCTTGGATGAACCCACTTTCACGAGACTGAAAGCTGAACTGGGCATGTTAGACATTGATAATCAGGCCACTGATTAAAATTATCTATCAGGTTGTTAAATCTCTCTAAGGTCCCTGAACTTTCCTCTCTCTTCAGTGAAATTTATGTCCTTGTACATACTCACTGATAAATCAACTCCTCAGGGCGCCCAAGAGATACTGAAAGCATTTAATGCATAACTAAATGCTCCAAGTATCTAGTTAGTAAATGTCCTAGGTTGGTAACTGAAAAACTATTTAATATAGGAATATATGTCTCTGACCAACTGGTATGCACTTTTGGGCCCCCACATAACCCACTTGGCATTTAATGCCGCCCTGCAAAAGGGCATAAACGTGCAACTGTTCATCTTAACAGTTGCGAAAAATGAGGGGAGTGGAAAGGTGGAGTTAATGCGGATGTCAAAAGTTTCAAAATTGCTAATATAATTTAACCTTGACATCCACACGCTCCCATTTCAAAAATTCTTTCCTATAAATAACCCTCACAAAAACACACACACACAAGCTTTCAAATTTTCAAACCCTAATTTTTCCTCTGTGTGTGAATACCATAAACTTTTCCGATCAACTTTCGATCAATCTTTTAAAACTTTAAAATGGCCTCTTCTAAAGTCATTCCATACGCACCTAATGTGGAATTCCAAATTGAAAGTGTGGATATGACGAAAAATAACGTGGTAGGAAACTTTGCTTATCCTGAGGGATTTACCGTCTACAAAGACTTGGTAAAATTTTTACAAAACTGTTTCCTATCCACTGCCTTCTCTAAAACACCCTCAGTAATCTACCCTGACTACTTAAGGGAGTTTTGGTGTACTGCCATAGTGGATAAACCCACTGAGCTTAAGAAGGCCACCATTAAGTTCACCTTGAACAATGGCAAAAGTCGCCTCTCCCTGACCTACAAGTCTTTTGTCAAAGCCACAGGGCTTGACTACACACAGACTTTTGCAGCCCATCCCACTGAGGATGAGGTAAAGGCTGAACTACTGACCCTTGGGCCATATGACAAATTCCACCCTGAAGTGGCCCCAGGGACTCTTTTGTCAAAAGCCCCAATTTTAAAGGCCTGGTTCCCAGCCCCATGGAGAATCCTGATGACTTTTGTCATTCAGGTCCTTGGGGGGAATAAATCCTCCACGGAGCAATTGAATGCTACTCAAGCAATGATAGTATTCAGTCTCCTTGAAGGTAGAAAGATTGATATTGGAGAAATTATCTTCAAAGACCTCATAACCAAACTGACCACAGGAAAATCTAGGCAAAGACTTATGTCTTACCCTAGGTTCATTTCCTGTGTGCTTCAGGAACTACTAGGGTCAACCTATGAGAGGCCTGAGGTTCTGGGACTCGAACCAGAAGTACTCCATAAGGCCAACTACTCTAGGGACCCTACTGAGGCCACACCCATCGCCCTGACAACATACATGTTGACAACTATTCAGGGCGCCAATACTATATCTCCTGTGCCTTCTCCTAAGAAGGAGAAGAAGACGAAAACGGGACTGGGGTCCAAGAAGGTGGCTAAACCCAAGTCACTCGCCACTGGTACCTCAGTCTCACAGCCCAAGAAAAGGAGGCAACAACCGACCCTGCCTGTTGTGACACCCGTCAGTGAGACCGCTCTGACCAGTGAACAAAGGCCAACGGAGGATACTGAAGCATCCCATTCTGTGTCCTCGGGCAAACCTTCTCCTAACGACCCTACTGACATAACAAGTCAGTAGAGTCAGGAACAATCCCACCTTCACATCCTGCTAAAGGCACTGATAAATCACAATCAGTGTCCCAGGGAGAAAAGGGTCCTATATCCTCGGTAGGAAAGTACAAACCTACTGAGAAGGGGACCCATACCCACTCACGTCCTGCTAAAGGCTCTGGTAAATCACAACCAGGGTCTTAGGGAGAAAGGGGTTCTAAATCCTCGGTGGGGCAGCACTACCCCACTGAGAATGGAACCCACACCCAATCACATCCCGCTAAAGGCTTTGGCAAAACACAACCAAAGTCTCAGGGAGCAGCGGCCCCTAAATCTTCAGTAAGCCAGAACAAGCTTGCTGGAACGGGGGGCCTTAACATCTCATTGCCCGATGAGGACATTCGCCAATCCAAGCTTTTGTCTGAGGGCACCACTACTCTTCCCCAAGACTCAGAGGGACAAATACAACCCGCTGATAGGGAAATTACAACAACTCACGAAGGGGCTCATTCCTCGCAAACTGACCCTAAGAACCAGGCAGATAAAACCCAGTCTGCTGGAATAGAGGGGTCAGGGAGGACCGCAACCCACTGGTGGACCCTGTTTTGGAAATTGACACCATGGCTATTGATTCTATGGCCATGTGTCAGGCTGTTCTTGACTCTGATGATGACGAAGAGAGCAAGAGCAGCGATGATGAACTTTTTGATGCTGGAGATGACATGGAGACTGATGAACAAACAACTGTACTTACTGAACCAGCATCTCAGTCTCCATCCCACATTGCTGAGGAAGATCAACCTGAGGAATCACAACCTGAAGGGACTCAGCCTGAAAATGAGCCCTCAGTCTCCTCAGATAAGAATGATGATGATGTTGCTCTCACTGGCCGGAAGATGATCAGATTTCTCAGGAAAGCAACATCAGGTCTTCTTCAAGGGTTCACCGATGAAGTGTTTGACATGCACACTGAACAGGCTGTTCATTATGCAAATCTCAAGGATGCAGTCGAACTCTTCCATGACAATGTCCTGGAACAACAGGCTGGAATGGACAACAACCTAAGCACCCTAAACTCCAGCCTGAACACTGTTATTACCTATTTCAACAAGCTGGTTACCAAGGTTGAAGCTGTTCATGATATTGTCAAGGAAGATCCTGAGCTCAACAATGGCCTACTTCAAGCTACTCAGGACTTCATCAAGCAAACGGCCAGTCTGCCTGAATTGGTCACTATCCTCAAATCCTTGAATCTTCAATCCCTGCATTCTTCTGTGACAGAGATTAAGTCTTCAATCAAGGATCTTGAGCAGCAAACTGCCACCTGGGCTCAGTCATCCAGCTCAGTGGCCTGGTCTCTTGGCTCCCGCCTCACAGCTCTTGAGACCTCTCAGGCATCCCTTGAATCCAGAGTGTCTATCATCCAACAGGACACTAAGGAAATCAAGGACATGATGTCTGAAATTTTCCAAGCCTTCAAGGGCTCATCCGCAGCAGCACCAACTCCAACTCTTGCTCTCACTGACGCTCACGCAACAGTTGAGGGGGAGGAGTTCACTGAAGAAGCTGCAACTATGGATGATGCCACTGAAGGGCCATCTACTGAAGCACCCTAACCTCATACTGAGGGGGAGATTCCTGCTCAGGCCGTTCCAATTTCTTCATACAAGGAGCCTGAAACATCTACCTCTAGACCAGACAAAAGCAAGAGCATTATGATTGCTGAACCAGTGTCTCAGGTAGTGGGTGCTTCAATGGAACAAAACAAGATTCCCTATGTCATCAATGGGGTCTCTTATATGATGACTGAGGCTGAGATCTCAGATTATCTGGATAGGGTGGAAAGAGCTAGGAAAGAAGCTGAAGAAGAACTTATCAGCAAACCAGCTCTGATCGAAGTTGTTAATGAAGAAGCTGAATCTCTTGGACTAAATCCTGATGAACTGCATAAGGCCGAAAGTGGTGAAAAGTTCAAGAGAGCTCAGGAGGCTAGCATGAAGGAGCTGAAACAAGAGAGGGATGCTAAACTGAAGAAAGCTACTGAAACCAGGGAAAAGCACATCAAAAGATACACATGGATCACGACTCAGAGATTACATCCTGAACCAATCACTGATGTCAAGATTCACGCTAAAACCAGCCCTGCAGTGGTTACTATCTTCAGGGGTCAGGACAAAAGAAACTTTGAGGTTCATGATCCCTTCAAGATCACTGATTTTGGGATCACTGAACTTGATGAACTTGCCCAAGTCTTTCCAAAGAAAAACAATGTCGTTGTTCCTCAACTTATGAAATCACTCAGGAACCGATATGATGGCCTGACCGAGAAGCACAAAGAACTTAAGATTCCTTCAATGATGCCACCTTCAGTACAAGCCATCAAGGCAGCAGCATCTCAGGACACCTCCTCTCAGGCTCCTCAGAGAAAAAGGAAGAGAATAGAGACTGAACCAGAAGTCAAAGTTCCTGGACTTGAGTGTGACAGAAGCCTCCCTGAAGGGATCACATTTTCTAACAACGTGGTTCTAGAGCTACCTGAAAGAGGTTTATGTTTCATTGATGATTTCGGAAACCATTCCTTCCAGAGGTGGTCTGACATTGACAAAGCTGGAGTTAAGGCAATGCTGATGTATCTAATGATGGCCTCTCCAATCAAGACAGCTGCCAATGCAAGGTTCTGCATTGATCTCAGGAAGAAGATTGAAGAGCATCCTGAGAAGCTGATGAACTCAAATAAGTACACATTTTTATCATCATTTATCCTATCTTATTGACCTGTTTTATCACATTATGTACGAGAATTGGTGCCTTTATGTTTACTTTTGTAATTCTTAGGCAAAAACAGGTATTTGGTGAAAGTTGGCGATTTTGGACTAAAAATGGAGCAAAACGAGCAAGATGTCAAAAGTCTACTGGAACTCAGAAGATACGCCGTATCTCACTCAACAGATACGACGTAACATCATACTTAGATGAATTCGAAGACCATTGCCTGACTTTGAAGAATGCGCCGCATGTCATTCTGACATGCGTCGCATATGAAACTTTGGTCAACGAAGAAGATCGAACTTGTTCTACTCCAGATACGCCGCATCTACTCATGAAGAACGGCGCATCTCTACCAAGATTTCACCAGATGAAGAATCCAAGATTATAATATATACGCCGCATCAAAGATCAAGATACGCCGCATCTAAAGGCGGTGTACGAATATTTTGGAATATATTAATCTTGGACCCCACGCGAAGTTAAGTCAATGCGCCGCATCTATCACTTACATGCGTCGCATCGACCTCTCGAACAGAAACTATAAATACCCAAGACCTGCACGAATTTAAGAGACTTTTTACCAAACCCTAAAGTCGACAACAGCTGAAGGAGAGTGCGAAGACACGCCCAAAAGAAGATTCTAAGAGCTGTAAGAAGGTCCTGCATGTATATTTAATTCATTAGATAGTTTTGTTTTATTGTAATAGTACGCTTTAATCCATCAGGATTGATGGCCAGTATTTACGCGATAGCGACCGTTTTATTCGCCTTAAAATTGCTTTCCCATCGATTAAAGTTTATATGTTTGATGTCTTTGGTAGCTTTTATTAGTGCATTGATCACCTCTGTGTCTAGCTGAGCATTGCTCGGGTCGCCATGCCTCTTTCCTCGCCTATGAATTCTGATATCTTTAGAATAATGA